>CM024594.1:32001553-32063349 GCA_014182565.1 Eucalyptus marginata
CAAAACTTCACCCAGACAGCAACACCGGCATAGCAACCAGCGACCCTTCCACCGCCGAACCACCACTGTCTACCGGTTGTCCACTCAAACGGCGACGACCACCGTCGGCCACGAACACCGGCAGCCAAACCATTTTCGGACACAAAAATCCCCCTCGGCTCAAGGATACACGATTGCTCCACGAAAATCGCATGAAATCGCAATGGAAACATAAAAGACAGGCACGGTCCGACGTATACAAGAGCAAGCACGAACCAAACCGAGTTTCAACCCGGGTTGCTTCTCGGTTCTCTCTGGGACATTTTGTCAAACACATGAGGTGCGCTACTATAACAAGGTGTTTTTGGCTCAACCGAAGCTCGAACCATAACGGGATCTTCGGCACACGACGAACAAGACATCGGAAACAAAGGTAAGGCGATGCAGGCCGGAGCTCGCGCGAACCGAACGGCCACGAGCTCCGGCCTGGTGTACCCGAGAGAGAGCACACACAAAGGCCCAGGGGACTTACCTGGTTCAGGTGGGGGCTGTGGCGAACGGCGGCTCTCGGGCGGACGACTGACGATGGCGAAGCTTTCCTTCGAGCTCTCTCTCTCCCTTCGTCTCGTCCTCTACTCTCTCGAGCTCTCTCCAACTTCTGCTAGCTCTCCATCCTCGGTCTCTCTCTCTCTGGATTATCTCTCGACCAAGGCAAAAACCGAGCCTCCCTCACTCCCTCGCTTTCCTCTTAGGCCCGCTCCTTCTCTCTGGTTTCCCTCTGTTCTGTTCGTTGGTTTTCTTTCTGTTCCCTCTCCCTTTCGAGAGTCCTCCTCTTGGTTCTCCTCCGCTCCTTTTCTTCTCTCCGCGGGCGTCCGGCCTTCTGCCGTGCCAGCTGCCCTTGCCGGCCTAATCCGCGACCACCAACTCCAGCCGATCGTCCCCCGATTCGACTGTTTCCCTGCTCCCCTCTGCTGTTGCTGCTTTTCTTCCTTTTTTGCAGGCGCGCGCGAAGGACGGACCAGGTCGTGCGCGGGCTGGGCTGAAGGGGAAAAAGGGCTGGACCGGGCCCAGCGCGAGGGGAAGAGAAAAGGAAGGAGAGGAAGTGGCCAGCCCAAGGCTTGTCCGAACCCAGCCCGACTGCCCCTCCTTTTTTTTTTTTTTTAATTTCGAATTTTTTTTTGATAAATTTTAAAACTAGTGACGCAAATGTTTCTAATGTCTATATGTGATGCAATTTTAATGAAAATTTTTTTTGTTAAGGGATTAGAAATTAATCCCTAATTTTCAATGCTGATTAATAAATACTTAAGCAAATCGCCAAAATTTAGGTGTCAACCGAATAAAAAAGGGAGCCGAATATACTAATTTTACCAAAATGGGAACTTTATGATGTTATCACTAAAATTGATGATAACTAATCAATTTCCATGGAAGAAAACTAAGAGTCCAACCAGTGAAATTCAACTTAACCTAAGCTGCAAGGTTCAAAACTCAGAAAGGTTCAAAACACAGAAAGTTTTTGCAGGAGAGCTATTTGGTCCTTTGATTAGCACCTGATGCCTAGATAAGAGTTCATAGTGATATCTACGAGATGCTTCTCAGCCATAAGCACAATATTACAGTTATCTCTCAATTCAATCCTTTTTGGCACTTGAAAACATGAAAATTACCTCATTAGATTCAGTAACAAAGGTGAGGGATGTCCATCTGCCCTCCACAGCTCAACATCCTGCAGCCGAACCCTAAAAGAATCCAATTTCTTTTTATAACCAACCAATGCTGGATTATTGAATGAGTTAATTGGAGGATCTAAATATGCTTGAATTAAATCATCTAAGCTGCAAACAGCATGCTCTAGAGCAAGAAACATGAAATCATCGTTTTGCTCCATTCCATAATACTTAACAATATTTGGATGTCGGTCAGATACCATCAAATTCTGAATCTCGTTGTAGGCAATTTCGTGATGAATAAGGACCACTTGTTTTACCGCAACAGCCCGACCATCGTAAGAGCCTTGGACGACAATGGTCCCATTACTTCCCCTACCGATTTTTGTTCTTGATACGTGGAGTTTGCCAATGCTACGTTCTCCATTGCCACCATTACTTCCCCTACCGATTTTTGTTCTTGATACGCGGAGTTTGCCAATGCTAAGTTCTCCATTGCCACCACCAGGAAAGTTACTATACTCCGTTCCTGGGTCATACTTGCTCCTTCTATTGTGAAGCCTGCCTTCATTTTCTGAAGAGAGGCGATCGTCCTTTCTGTCAAGACTTCCATGCCCTTCCCCCCCAAAAAAAAAAAAAAAAAGCGAAATTAATGATACATGTCTCTAACATCTAAATCAACCTCTTCCGGCGTCCATATGCGGTCATAGTTGCAACTATTGTCAAGCCTACCTTCGATATCTGAAGAAGACTCGACCGCTTTTCTCCTCTTGAAAGGTGGTTTCGATTTTCTACGAAAATCGATACCGCGGCAATCTAATCCATGAGAAGCCAATAACTCCACAAATTCGGCTTTTAGGGCCCCCACTAACTTCGCTAACTTCCCATAATCGACTTCTGGGTTCGCCGCTAACTTCGCCAAATCGAGTTTTAGGATCCTGTGCGAGAAGGAGACCCTCCCAGTCGATGATCGGATCGCACATCCTGGGAACGGGATGAATGGCGGCCGAGGAGAGGTGCTTAGCGTTTAGAGAATTCCTTAATTTCCAATAGACTTTATATATTTATGAATAATGAAATTAATAAATGGTTGGGCGAGGCCCGCGGCCTAACGGCAAGGCCCGCCGGCCATCGATGAGGCTCGCCCAACCCGCCCGGTGGCCGGGCGAGCCTCGCCCAACCCAGCCGGCGAGGCCAGCCTCGCCGAGGGCCGGCGACGCTCCGGTGAGGTTGCCGGCCAAAAGAAGAAGAAGAAGAATATGAGACAAATGAAAAAAGAAAAAAAAAAAAAAAAAAAAGAAAAAAAAAAAAAGGAAAAAAAAGAAATTGATTTGGAACAGAATCAATGAAGACGGTATCAAACGCTTGATTCTATTCCAAAATCATAAATTTTAGACGATTCTTAAACGAGTTCTTTTACTTAAAATCAGTTCTCGGGAATAGAATTAAAGATAATCATTTCTGATCAGAATTTGTTCTCCGGAATAGAATTGTTACCAAACGCGCCCTAATTGGGCTACATCGTCAGTTCGTCACTTGAAATTATTTGAGATTCTGTTGATCACTTCAACTCCTTATTTAGAATAATGTTCACTTTAGGTTTATTTTTTTAGAAAACAACCACACTTCAAGTCTTTATTTGAAACTTTTCCTAAGTAAATTATTAGGGATTAACTTGAAAATAAAATTAAAGTGAAAAAGAAACTATAAGCCTTATAAAGGGACAACGAAATGGATTGATTAAGAAAAATAACAAAACATCCGATAATATTGTCAAAATAATAACTTTTATTGAAGACACGAGAAACATGTAATGAGGGCTTGTGACCCGAGTGGGGGCATCAATGTGGTGGAACGTGGGCTTGGATCCGTTGGGCCGGATCTGATGTGGCTACTTGTTGGCCCGCTCGTTCCAAGCCGAGAGTTGAACCATGCAGTTCGGGCAAAGGCCCGAACAACGTGGGTCCTAGAGTGGAGGGGTCCGCGTCAGGCTGGCTTCACAGAGCAGCAAAGACCTCCTACTCTCGACAGTGGAAGGATAACGGGCCGGTGCCACCCAGGCCCACCACAATCTAATGGGCTGAGTCCTACTGAACCACCACTTTTCGCGTCGGGTCAGGTGGGTGGGCTGGCCGCTCTGGATTTTACGTTTAGGCATAGGTCGATGGCGGTTCGGGATTATAAAAAAAAAAAAAACATGTGACAATTTTATTATATTCGAACTTTATTACAAGATCATAAAACATAGCTCAAGAAATGTATTTTAAAAAGTGTAATCTTCTTTTACATCAAATGAGAATTAAAAGTATACTAAGATCAATAAATAAAAGGATTAAGAAAAGGGAGAGAAACCACACTTCAATGTACTTTTTTTTTTTTGGTTGGTACACTTTAATGTACTTAACTATGGTCATGAAGTGAGAAAAAATTACCACAAAAAAAAAAAATATTATATGTACGTTAATTCGGTTGTAACCTTTTAACTTGATCAATTTAGTTAAAAATCCTTTGATGATATATGCCAATGTAATATTTCTAACCCATTTTGATCGGCAATTGCTGATATGACGCCAATCATTTTACATGGTATTACCAACTCTTATGTTGATAATTTTTTTTTTTTTAACTCTTTTAAATTTTTTTTATAGATTTTTATTTTTTTTCTTTTTATTTTTTATTTTTCGTTCTTCCTCCACTGGTCATCTAACCTCAGCGATGACCAGTGAGGGCACTGCGGATTAAATTTGCAACCCCTGCACCACAAGTTAGGTGCTTTACTACCGGGCCATGCACCAATCACTTCAAATTAGGATCACCCTCATCATAGCTCCTACCATTACAAATCCTGTCATCATTCTCTAAAGAACCATGCTCGTCCTTGTTGTCAAGACTTTGATTTTCTTTCTGGACTGGCGCTTTTTCTTCCTCTTGGAAAGCGCCTTCAAATGAGGATCACCTTCATCGTTGCTCCTATGATTACCAAGCCTGCCTTCATTCTTTAAAGAAACATGCTCCTACGTACTGTCAATACTTCCGTTGTTCTTTCCAGACTCGCAGCTTTTGTTTGTCTTGGAAAGTGTTTTCACGTTACAATCAATGTCACCACCACTCTCACTCTTACCAAGCCTGCCTTGGTTCTCTGAAGAGACATGCTTGTCATTTTTGCAAAGATTTTCTTTTCTCTTTCCAGACACCTGTGTTTTCTTCATCAAGCAAGGCAATTTCATTTTAGAATGACCCTTACCATTGGTCCTACTACTACCAAGCTTGCCTTTGATCTCTGGAGAGACATGCTTGTCCTGTCTGTCAAGACTTGCAACACTCGCTTTTGACTTGTGTGCTTTCTTCATCTTGGGAGGCATCTTCAAATTAGGTTCACCCTCGTCGTAGGTCCAACGATTACCAAGCCTGCCTCAATTTTCTGAACAGACATGCTCCTCCTTTCTGTCAAGACTTCCATTGCTCTTTCTAGACTCGCGTCCTTTCCTCCAATTGGGAAGTGTTTCCAAATTACAATCACCCTCATCACCACTCCACCTGTTATCAAGCCTGCCATCCTTCTCTGAAGAGATATGCTTGTCCGTGTCATGACTTTCATCGTCAATAATCACTTAGAATATGAAGGCAAAGAGTACGTGTCGGACTGTGGGAATAATGTCTCTCCCTTGCTCCTTCGTCCAGCAAAACTGGAAGAAATTGTTCGAAGTTAATCTCACTAGCTCTTTAGGAGTTGTTCAAACTTTACCACTAATCACAAGAAATCGGAAGAAATTGTACTCACGCTTGAAGAGACTTGAGAATTTTAACTCTTTAAAAAAAAATTATAGATTTTTAATTTTTAATTTTTAATTTTTTTCTTTTTAATTTTTTTGTTCTTCCTCCATTGGTCATCTAACCTTAGCGATGACCAGTGAGGGCACCGCGGATTAAATTTGCAACCCCTGCACCACAAGTTATGTGCTTTATTACCGGGCCATGCACCGATCGCTTTAAAAATTTTGCAATATGTTAAGACCGTGCAACCAATAATCTACCGAAACATGTTGAGTCCTGATAGCTCTGTTAGACTACCTTCTTCGTTCGCAATTCTAAATTATAACGTACTTACTGAAGGTCATGAAATGCGAGGCCTTGTGGTAATTTGTGATCTGGGACTTCAACTTCTATGGGGAACAAGTGCTAGCTTGTTAATTCTTTTCAATTTTCGCTAAAATAAATCATTATGTAATTAACGTTTATGTTTGGCATTGAAAAAGCGTTGCTCGGTAAATGTGATCATTAATTAATTGGAAACTCTCAAATAAATTAAAAAAAGAGAGTCACTAATAGTAGGTAACAAAAGTGTTACAATTAAGTTGGGAACTTTTTTGACAAAAAAGAAAAAGCTGGGAGGTTTACATATTTACCTTCACCTATGGGAAATTACTAACACACACCGAAATTACTTATTAAATATTCGACATATTGGTAATGATTTTTGTGTTATAAAAACCTACTCAGCACATAGACAAGTCAGAGTTACTAATTGCGTATTCAGTGATAGTAAATTTTCGGAGTAATACAAGAAAAAATCCCCAATACTAAGTACAAAATGCATTCGAGTCATAAGCCTTTTTAATTGATGCAAATGAATCTTAAAAATTTGTTGAAGAGTGTAGTTCAACAATAGAACTTTCAATGGGGGCAATCAAGTTCTAGACTTTTATCGTTAGTTTCTAAAAAAAAGTAGTAAAATTCTAGCCAACAATGCAATTTAAATTGCAATGCAGCCAATTTATGAGCGCCGCATAGGCCACTTGTCATACAGTGCACAGATATTGCATTTTCGAAGAAGTTATAGTATTATTGCAACTAAATAAAAAATATAGGAATCAATTGCATTTTATATGTATAAGGTATAGAGTTATTGATGCCTTTTCTTTCCATCTCTTTTCTTTTAGAGGTTTAAAAATACATGGGCGTCAAATTTTTTTTTTCCGTAGTTTAATCACTTATAGATCGGTATTTGTTGACACCTAAATTTTTACTATTTTATTTATGACTCAATCGCATACAAAATTAGGAATTATTCACTAAATAAAAAGAAAAAAAAAATCAAGAAAACAAAACAAAACAAAAAGAAGGGGGATGCGAGGGGGCCGGGTCGGGCCGAATCTGGCCTTGGCCCAACCCGGCCCTCCTCCTTTCCTCTCTCCCCCTGGCCCGGCCCGTGCCGAGCTTCTTCCTCCTCGGCCGGTCTTCGCGCAAAAGAAAAACCCTAGAGAAAATAGAACAGAAAGGACAGAGCGGGTACGTTTGGGAAGACTTTTGGGGAAAGTCCTTGAGAAAATGTAAAGACTTTGAAATTTAAATGGGTTTTTGGAAATGCAAATTGTGTTTGGTAAATCATATTTGTGAAAGTCCTTTGTAAAAGTATATTTGAGAAAAATAGTGTTTGGACAAATTAACTTTGCAAAATACTTTTGTTATTAAAACAAAAAGGAAAAAAAGAGAATTGGTTGGTTCGCCTAGGCAAGGGCGGGCGGTCCGTGAGGGCAAGCGGGCGGTCGGCGGGGACGGGCGGTCGGCGAGGGTCGCGCGACGGATCGAGCGGCCTCGGCCACCTCCGCAAGGAGGTCGTGGCGCGGCGGGTCGCTCGACCTTCCGGCAAGAGTCGCCGCGACCTAGATACCCCGATCGCGACCAGATCGCGCGATTTGGGTTGCCGGAGGTCGCGCGGCCCGGATCAGGCCGTGCGACCTCCGACGACACAAATCGCGCGCCGATTTGTGTCGCCGGAGGTCGGGCGGCCCAGACGGGTCGCGGCAACCTCTCGGTGACCTAGATCTACCGGGGGTCGGAGCGTCGCCGGGGTTGCAGTGGTCGCGCGACCCAGATCTGGGTGGTCGCCGAGGGTTGCAGCGGTCACGGCGACGCGACTCGCAGGGGGTCGCCGAGGTCACGCGACCGGCCGCCGACGGCCGGCCGTGACGCACCGCCCTTGCCGACCTGGGCCTCGTCCCGGCTCGTCGCCGGCCTCTCGCGGCTCCGCGCAACTTCTCGTCGGCCAACCTCAACGAAGAAGAAGGTGAATAGTGACGAGGACAAAATCGAAAAAAAAACAAAATGTTAACGAGGACATTTGTGAAAGAAACTTTTTCAGCTTGCTCTCCCTCAGCTTCCGAGAAGGCCGAATGCCCAAGGCAGCCCTGGGGGTGCCTTGGGCTTTCAGCCTGGCAAGGCTTGCCTTTGGCAAAGGCAAGTCAAAAAAAATTTGCCAAACACTGAATATTTGGCCCAAAGGCCTTTAGGGGGCTAAAGATCCTTGGCAAAGTGGTTGCCAAACGCAGCCGAAGAAGGGGAGAAAGGGGAGAGGGTGAAACGCAGAGAGAGCGGAAACCAGAAGGGAGAGAGAGGAAAGAGCTCGCCGGTGAGGGAGAAACCGGGGAAAAATAAGAGAAAAAGAGGAAAAACAGGAGAGCCACTGTTCTTCTTCTTGGCTGAACTCCCTCGCCTCCGAACGCCGGTGTCTCCTTCTGCCGGCCACCGCCGCAGCAAACCTGCAGCAACCCCCGAGCCTTCTCACCGAGCCTCCGCCGCTCCCACCGCGACTCGCCTCTGCCAGCCCCGCGCCGGAGCGCCGCCCACCTTCCGCCGCGAGATCTGCAACGCCCGTCGTTGCTGCTCTTGGCCACCGCCGCTCCGTGCCCGCCCGCTGACCCACGAATGACCATCAGGCGTTGTTCACCGGCCCCGACGAGCTGCTGCTGTTTGCCGCCTCTGCTCGCCACCGTTGCTGACGTCGACCTTGCAACCCGACGCCTCCGCCCGCGACGCCGCCCCTGCTCCGGCCCTGTCCGTGACCCAGCGCCGACGCCCGTCGCTGCTGCCTTGCCGCTCCGTCTCTGCTTGCGCTACCGCCGGAGTTCCCCTCACCGGCGAGCTCGCTCCGCTGCTCAGAACCGCCGCCGCCGCCGTTCACGCCACCAATCTGGCCCCGTCAAACCACCCAACACCGCACCGTTGCCGCCTGTGCCGCCGCCACCCTCCCCGTCGCCGCCGCCCGCCCGCCGCATCGCCGCCGTCGACAAGCCCGTCGCCGCCTGTCCGCCCGGTGCCAGCGCCGCCAAGAAACCCTAGAGAAGAAGGTTAGAAGCGGGTCGGGTGCGGGTCGCGAACCGGGTAGGGTTTTGAACGATTCGGGCCGGGTTTGGGCTGTTATGCATGTGGGCTTTATTTAAAAAAATTAGACCGGATTGGGCCTGCACATCAGGCCCAGCCCGGCTGGTTTCTGCTTGTTTGGGCCGCGCGGCCGGCTCGGTCTGGGCTCGGGCCTTTTTCAACGAACCGGGTCGGACCCAATCCGGGATCCGACCCGGGTCGTTTTAATATATCATAATAATACTAAATATTAAAAAATAAAAAAAAATAAAAAATGAATATCATAATAATACTGAATGTTAAAAATTTAAAAAATTTAGAAAATAAAAATGAATAAAAATATTTCGAAAAATAATAAAAATTCAAAAAAATTCCCGAAAATTCAAAAATTCAAAAAACATTAAAAAAATTCAACCTTTAAAAAAAATTTAAAAAATTCAAAAAAATTAAAAAATTTTCGAAAATCCGAAAAATACAAGGTTTGGTTAGGAATTGCTATGTCTTGTCTTCTTAGTGTAATTAGGTCTTTTTTGCTAGTATATTGACTATTTCGCGTGTTTAATTTGCATATTTAATTATATTTAAGCGCACATGCTCAATTTTACTGCAATTAGGATTTTGGTAACTATGATTGTTACTTTAATGAAGGTATAAAATTAATTTAAACTACCGACAAAAATCCATTCTTTTAAAATGAATAAGATTAAGTACCAAAATGGCACTAATTGGTCAATTAGTGCAATTAAGTTCCCGACTCTAGATTCTCTGGTTGCGTAGAAAGTGTAGCATACTTTCACGCTCACTTTGGTTTAGTCGTCACGATAAGTTAGTAACTATTTCCTTATGCGAAATTCTTAAAAATACCCAAATATCATGTGAGATATAGCGCTTTGGGAGAGGCTCGCGTCCCAATTATGGGCGCCCAGGCGCATCCTTTAGGCAATACCCCTCCCCCGAGGGTAGGTCGCGCGTACTTTTAATACCCATTAGCTATTAGATCCATTGAGCAATTTTATCAACTAGACGTGAAGGTCAATAATGGTGAGGTAGTGATATATTAGAAATTACATAGAAAAATCATGGAGCGCATGGGTAATTCTTGATTAACATTGTAAAGTTTATTTCATATATAACTACTTACTTGCTAGTAGATTGACATTTATATCATGACCGAGAAATTTACCTACTCTGTTTCGATCTAATTAGCCCAAATGTTTATCTTTAAATATTTATATTTTCATATGAAAAATTACTAGCTAGGCGGAGAAGCTCAGTGTTGGTATTCATATAATTGATTTCTTTGAACATTTTGGCTTACGAGATAATTTTCCAATAGTCAATAGATAATTTCTTTTTATTGGTAGGACAAAGGCATCGAGAGGTGCTTAGCCATCCATTTTTTGAAGTTTAGAAATAAGATTGTCCTTTTTTCGTGACACTAGTGATAGAATACAACTGGAGGCTAAAAGGCGTCCAATTCAGATCTTCTGAACAAATTGGAAAGCAAAGCGCCACTAGTTTTTTTATCGGAATTAGGATGATAAAATAAAACCTATATTTTTTGTTGACATTCGCAAAAGCAATAAGCACTGTGACTATAGTCGTTTCCGAGACTTATTGCAAGTTGTGCGTGAAACCACTACATAGAGCTTCCAGGGAAGAAGTTCGGTACTCGCACTATGTGTCGAATTGTTTATGATTTACGCTTTGCATATGCATGTAGATCATTAAACGGATGGGTCGGGTCGAGTTTGGGTCGGTTCATAAATGGTCTTACCCAAATCGACCTATTTAACCCGTTTATGACTTATTTATTACAATGCAAATTTTTTGACCCATACCCGACCCATTTAACTAAACTTAAGAAAGCTTATTTATTATATATATTGCTAAAATAGTTTTATACAATACAAATTTATATGGACAATTTTGATAATTTTTAAAATAATTATTTTAAAACATCGAATTTTAATTTTATTTTTAATTTTATTTTTTAAAAAATAAAATTTTTAACTATTTTTATTTTATTTTTTAAATATAATTTTCTTTTTTTTTTTTGTTCTTTGGTCGGCCGTCGTGGCCATGACGACGGTCGGCCCCAAGCGAGCCTTGAGCTCGTCGACGAGCTCGAGGCTCGCTAGATCCGGCGAGCTCGAGCTCGCCCCGATGTCGATGAGCTCGAGGCTCGCTAGATTGGCGAGGCTCGAGCCTCACCGAACGTAGGCAAGGCCTCCGCCTCGTGAGATTCGATGAGCTCGAGGCTCGCCGCAGGGCCAACCAAAGAAGAACAAAAGGAAAAAAAAAAAAAAAAGAAAATTATATTTAAAAAATGAAAAGTTATTTTTTTTAAAATCGATATTTTAAAATAATTATGTTAAAAATTATAAAAATTGTCCATATAAATTTGTGTTGTATAAAACTATTTTAGTAATACCGTTTATATATATAAAAAATAAGTTTTCTTAAGTTTAGTTAAATGGGTTGGGTATAGGTCAAAAAATTTGCATTGTAATAAATTGATCATAAACGGGTTAAATAGGTCGATTTGGGTCGGACCATTTATGACCCAATCCAAACCCGACTCGATCCACCCGTTTAAAGTCTACATGTGCGATCCACAAAAATTATCAACAATGCGAGTATATGAACTTCTTCTTGAAGCTCTATGTAGCGGTTCCACTTATTTCACACAACTCGAAGTAAGTCTCGGAAACGGCTATAGTCGTAGTACTTATTGTTTTTGTGAATGTCAGCAAAAAATATAAGTTCTATTTTGTCATCCAAATTCCCATAAAAAAAAAACCAATGGCGCCTTGCTCTCCAATTCGTTCAAAAGGTCTGAATCAGACGCCCTTTTAGCCTCTAGTTGTATTTTATCGCTAATGTCACGAAAAAATGACAATCTTATCTCTGAACTCCAAAAAAATGGATGGCACAGCACCTCTGATGTCTTTGGGCTGCCGGTAAAAAGAAATTGACTATTGGAAAAGTATTACAAAAGATGAACTGTAAGCCAAAATGCTTAAAGAAATCAATTATATGAATACCAACAATGAGATGGCCCACTTACGATAAATGACTCCAAGTTAAAGGCCGTAGTTTGATTATAACAAGAAGCCGAGAATGGTTTACTCGGAGAACTTTGAATTAGTAATATAATCATTCAGCTTGTAGAAATCTTCAAGGCAAAATTAGGTAGTGATTCTCCAATTTTGCAATTAGCACCATATGCTAAATCCTGTAAATCTTCACATGAAATCTTCTTAGTGTATGTATAGCAAAATCCTCTAAATAGTGTGCCAGGAATAATTGGAATTTATATATTCATAGGAGGGTAACCCACTTATAGCCCTAATAAACAAGCTTCCGACAATGATAATCTTACATTTGTATATCACAATTGTCAAAGGCATTTAGACAATCACATGGTCAACCTTTTCTCTTGCTTCTAATCCCAATTACCAAAAGAAATGAATGGGATCAATGCATTTTTTGATGATCAAGTAGAGCCTCATTGTGAGGAAGAGATTAAGCCAAGTTCAACAATTTCAAGCCACCTTTAATACTCATTAAATTTGAGTGATATAGGGAAATAGAAATTAACAATGGTTACAAAATCTATCAAACAACATAATGGAAATAGCAGTGATGCAAATTAAAAATGACGGCACTCACCTCAATTTATAATCCCACTTAAGTAAACGTGAAATCAAATCATGTGCTTTTGGTATGAACTCCACCAAGGACAAGTCCTTTTTGTTGTTCTCAATATTGATGTCGTGTACTCGAGATTTACCAAATGGATGTCTTCCACGAGTAATGCAAAAGAACAAGACCAAACCTAAATTGAACATATCCATTGCGCGTGTTTGACGCCCATCAAGAAGCCGTTCAAGTGCTTGCCATCCCAAGCTTCCACATCCTACAATACAGACATCGGAGATCAACCAAAAAAAAAAAAAAAGCCATCATCACTAGGACCATATATAGAGAAAAATGACAGAATCATTGGTCAAAGAAGGGAAATAGTGGCAAAAGCTGTCAATCTCCACAAACTTTACCTCGACATAAAAGGCAATACAAATCAACCCGACTTCTAGCATAATAGAAAGAGATTGGTCCAGCAAGTCACAGTATCGGCAGAAGTTTTTAGCCAGGAATTTGAAAATGATTACCTCTGTACATATTCAGATTATGATTGGATCATGAAGATGAAAAGTTTGAACAAAGTTGTCATGACCACTTACCAGTGGCTAGACTTCCCAGAGAAGATTTATCTTCAGGAAGGCATTTAGTAATGCCCATGTCAGATAGCTGAGCAACTAATGAGCTAACTAATGATCTATTCTCAGTAATCAAGACATTTTGAGGCCTTAAGTCCCGATGGATCAATCTCAAATAATACAAATGGACAAGTCCTGATACCACGACCCTGTATCATAATACAAAGTGGACATTATGACTTAAACCGAGTATCTGGAAGCAAATAGTAAATGGGCCACTTGAAGGCATTAGATACATAATTAAAAACTAAGCCATATCCTATTGGAAATTAAGGAATTCTCTAAACACACTAAGACTTGATCGGATGCCAGAAGTTTTTTATAAACTATGAATGAAAAACCTGGTACAAAATCTCATTTCCATATGAATCACATCACCATTTGCTGATATGAGCGTATAAGGATTAGGATTTATGAAATCAAAAAGGGAGCCGAATATACCGATTTTACCAAAATGGGAACTTTATGATGTTATCACTAAAATTGATGATAACTAATCAATTTCCATGGGAAGAAAACTAAGAGTCCAGCCAGTGAAATTCAACTTAACCTAAGCTGCAAGATTCAAAACTCAGAAAGTTTTTGCACTTGATGCCTAGATAAGAGTTCATAGTGATATCTACGAGATGCTTCTTAGACATAAGCACAATATCACAGTTGTCTCTCAATTCAATCCTTTTTGGCACATGAAAACGTGAAAATTACCTCATTAGACTCAGTAACAAAGGTGAGGGATGTCCATCTGCCCTCCACAGCTCAACATCCTGCAGCCGAACCCTAATAGAATCCGATTTCCTTTTATAACCAACCAATGCTGGATTATTGAATGAGTTAATTGGAGGATCTAAATATGCTTGAATTAAATCATCTAAGCTGCAAACAGCATGCTCTAGAGCAAGAAACATGAAATCATCGTTTTGCTCCATTCCATAATACCGAACAATATTTGGATGTCGGTCAGATACCATCAAATTTTGAATCTCGTTGTAGGCAATTTCATGATGAACAAGGACCACTGGTTTTACCGCAACAGCCCGACCATCATAAGAGCCCTTGAGGACAATGGTCCCATTACTTCCCCTACCGATTTCTGTTCTTGATACGCGGAGTTTGCCAATGCTACGTTCTCCATTGCCACCACCAGGAAAGTTCAACTCTGTCCATTGGTCATAATTGCTCCTTCTATTGTGAAGCCTGCCTTCATTTTCTGAAGAGAGGCGATCGTCCTTTCTGTCAAGACTTCCATGCCCTTCCCCAAAAAAAAAGTGAAATTAATGATACATGTCTCTAACATCTAAAGCAACCTCTTCCGGCGTCCATATGCGGTCATGGTTGCAACTATTGTCAAGCCTACCTTCAATTTCTGAAGAAGACTCGACCGCTTTTCTCCTCTTGAAAGGTGGTTCCGATTCTCTACGAAAATTGATACCGCCGCAATCTAATCCATGAGAAGGCAATAACTCCACAAATTCGGCTTTTCGGGCCCCCACTAACTCCGCTAACTTCTCAAAATCGACTTCTGGGACCGTCGCTAACTTCGCAAAATCGAATGTTAGGATCCTGTCCGAGAAGGAGATCCCCTCCCAGCGGATGATCGGGTCGCACATGCTGCGAAAGCGGGATAAATGGCGGCCGAGGAGGTGCTTACTGCTTAGGGTTTAGAATTCCTTAATTTTCAATAGACATTAGACTAATGAAATTAATAAAAGTTTCGCCAAGAAAGTGAGTTTTTGAAATAAAAGGAATAAAAGAATATAAGTTGTTATAAGATTTTAACCTATAAGATCAATGATGATTTTTTTTTTCCAGTTTTATACTATATCATAAATGTCTTTTTTCCTTACTATTAGTGATGGGATTGAGCATCGGATTAGGGTCAACTTTGGATCAGCCCAACCTAGCCGGTCTTGGTCCAATTTTTAGGGGGATTAGGTCAATGCTTGATCTAGCAACCCTTGGATCCTACATTGTGCAGGTTAATCCTCAATCCTAAGAGTTTAGGATTGGTCTGAGTTGAACTAACCGAATACATAATATATCATATATTATATGCTTTTATCTACTCTAAATTCTAGCATGTCCTCCTTTATTTTCTTCACAATTCAGTTTATCGTGTAAATTATAAAGTAGAAAAAAATCCAGCTCTAATTCGGAAAAAAGAAAAGAAAAGACGTGCTTGTCTTTTGTCGAGACTGAACAAGGTCGTCGTCTGCCCTCTACCGATAATTGACTGACCAGTAGCTAAGAACAGAAATCCTACTTGAAGGCATCGGTTGATAGTTATGCTCGATTGTCAGAAACTTCTCTAACACAAAATGAAATGAGAAATAGTAAGAATGTCAAGACGACAGGGGAAAAAAATAACTATTAGGACTGGCTTCAAAAGAAAAACATGCATAGGATATTTTCGTATTATGTCAACTGCCGCAAGAAGCTGGTGGCAAATTGATGACACGAGAGAGCTACTCCAATTTACAGGGAGAAACCCAAATCCGGAACAACACGAGGACGACTAACTCCACATTGATACTACATGACCCTTCGTTTGTTTCATATTGAATCGAATTCAAACTACTTTGGCAAACATGAAATGACAATAAAGACCAAGATGAACAAGGTAACACAATTCGAATTGCCACCCGTGAGCCAAATTTAATCAAAATGGGAACTACCACTTCATCACTAAATGGTTACTGAGTATCATAGTAAGAAACCGCCGAGTTTAGCCTAGATAGAAAGATTGGCCTTAATTTATGAAACTGAAGCATGTGAGGTTCAAAACTCAGCCCATTATATCGAATCCATCGGGTAACTTAAGGCCAGTTAGTGGCCTAATAATTGCCTCTCCTATGGCTGACTTGGATATTGCTGCCTGAGAACTAATTCAGTGCCAGCAAAAGAAGAGGACTAAAGCACTCTGTTTGATTGAGGCGTGAAGATTGTCCCTGTGAACATGTTTGAGAGTCAGGTAAAAGTAACGCCTAGGCAAGCAAGCGCAAAATACAATAAGAAGTCTGCAACAGTCCATTTCAGGAGTGCCACCAGAAGCAAAATACTGCAGTAGTCTCTCAGTTAAACCTTTTTTTCACATGTCATGACACGAAATTTACCTCATCCGTTTGATTAGCAAAGGTGAGGGATGGCCATCTTCCCTCCAAAAATTAACATCCAGCATCGTCCCCTCAACTAAATCCAATTGCGTGGCATTTGATGCTGGGTCATGAAGGAAGACGGATTTCTCTGAAGAATTTGAATGTGCCCGTATTAGGTCATCTAAGCTGCAAGCACAAAGCTCCAAAGCAAGATACACAAAATCCTGATCACATTCAGCTCCATACAACCGAACAATATTTGGGTCTTGGTCAGAGGCTGTCAGAGACTCTATTTTCTTGTAAAGCAACAGCATGGCGAGCCAGGACACAGCGCTTCACTACAACAGATTGGCCTTCATAAAAGCCCTCGAGGGCAATGGTGCCATTACTTCCCTTAGTGATTTCTGTATTTGATAGGAAGAGTTTACCGCTACAACGCCCAGGAGTGCCACCAACAACAGGTTTCTTTAGGTTCATCCTCACATCATCATGCTCCATACTATTACCGAGCCTGCCTTCATTCTTTGAAGAGACATGCTCCGCCTTTCCATCAAGACTTCCGTTGCTCTTTCCAGACTCGCATCTTTCATTCCACTTGGAAAGTGATTTTAAATTACAATCACCCTCACCTCCACTCCTACCGTTACCAAGCCTGCCTTCGTTCTCTGGAGATACATGCTTGTCTTTTTTGTCATGATTTTCTTTTCTCTTTCCAGACTCCTGTTTTTTTCTTTATCAAGAGAGGAATTTTCATTTTAGAATGACCCTTCCCATTGATCCTACTACTACCGAGCTTGCCTTTGATCTTTGAAGAGACATGCTTGTCTATTTTGTCAAGACTTCCAACCCTCTCTGTTGACCTGTGTGTTTTCTTCATCTTGGAAGACATCTTCAAATTAGGATCACCCTCATCATAGCTCCTACCATTACAAATCCTGTCATCATTCTCTAAAGAACCATGCTCGTCCTTGTTGTCAAGACTTTGATTTTTCTTTCTGGACTGGCGCTGTTTCTTCCTCTTGGAAAGCGCCTTCAAATGAGGATCACCTTCATCATCGCTCCTATGATTACCAAGCCCGCCTTCATTCTTTAAAGAGATATGCTCCTACGTACTGTCAATACTTCCGTTGCTCTTTCCAGACTCGCAGCTTTTGTTTGTCTTGAAAAGTGTTTTCATGTTACAATCAATGTCACCACCACTCTCACTCTTATCAAGCCTGCCTTGGTTCTCTGAAGAGACATGCTTGTCCTTTTTGTCAAGATTTTCTTTTCTCTTTCCAGGCACCTGTGTTTTCTTCATCAAGCAAGGCAATTTCATTTTAGAATGACCCTTACCATTGGTCCTACTACTACCAAGCTTGCCTTTGATCTCTGGAGAGACATGCTTGTCCTGTCTGTCAAGACTTGCAACACTCGCTTTTGACTTGTGTGCTTTCTTCATCTTGGGAGGCAGCTTCAAATTAGGATCACCCTCGTCGTAGGTCCAACGATTACCAAGCCTACCTCAATTCTCTGAACAGACATGCTCCTCCTTCCTGTCAAGACTTCCATGCTCTTTCTAGACTCGCGTCCTTTCCTCCAATTGGGAAGTGTTTCCAAATTACAATCACCCTCATCACCATTCCACCTGTTATCAAGCCTGCCATCCTTCTCTGAAGAGATATGCTTGTCCGTGTCATGACTTTCATCGTCAATAATCACTTAGAATGTGAAGGCAAAGAGTATGTGTCGGACTGTGGGAATAATGTCTCTCCCTTGCTCCTTTGTCTAGCAAAACTGGAAGAAATTGTTCGAAGTTAATCTCACTAGCTCTTTAGGAGTTGTTCAAACTTTACCACTAATCACAAGAAATCGGAAGAAATTGTACTCACGCTTGAAGAGACTTGAGAATTTTAACTCTTTAAAAAAAATTATAGATTTTTAATTTTTAATTTTTAATTTTTAATTTTTTCCTTTTTAATTTTTTTCGTTCTTCCTCCACTAGTCATCTAACCTTAGCGATGACCAGTGAGGGCACCGTGGATTAAATTTGCAACCCCTGCACCACAAGTTATGTGCTTTATTACCGGGCCATGCACCGATCACTTTAAAAATTTTGCAATATGTTAAGACCGTGCAACCAATAATCTACTGAAACATGTTGAGTCCCGATAGCTCTGTTAGACTACCTTCTTCGTTCGCAATTCTAAATTATAACGTACTTACTGAAGGTCATGAAATGCGAGGCCTTGTGGTAATTTGTGATCTGGGACTTCAACTTCTATGGGGAACAAGTGCTAGCTTGTTAATTCTTTTCAATTTTCGCTAAAATAAATCATTCTGTAATTAACGTTTATGTTTGGCATTGAATAAGCGTTGCTCGGTAAATGTGATCATTAATTAATTGGAAACTCTCAAATAAATTAAAAAAAGAGAGTCACTAATAGCAGGTAACAAAAGTGTTACAATTAAGTTGGGAACTTTTTTGACAAAAAAGAAAAAGCTGGGAGGTTTACATATTTACCTTCACCTATGGGAAATTACTAACACACACCGAAATTACTTATTAAATATTCGACACATTGGTAATGATTTTTGTGTTATAAAAACCTACTCAGCACATAGACAAGTCAGAGTTACTAATTGCGTATTCATTGATAGTAAATTTCGGAGTAATACGAGAAAAAATCCCCAATACTAAGTACAAAATGCATTCGAGTCATAAGCCTTTTTAATTGATGCAAATGAATCTTAAAAATTTGTTGAAGAGTGTAGTTCAACAATAGAACTTTCAATGGGGGCAATCAAGTTCTAGACTTTTATCGTTAGTTTCTAAAAAAGTAGTAAAATTCTAGCCAACAATGCAATTTAAATTGCAATGCAGCCAATTTATGAGCGCCGCATAGGCCACTTGTCATACAGTGCACAGATATTGCATTTTCGAAGAAGTTATAGTATTATTGCAACTAAATAAAAAAAATATAGGAATCAATTGCATTTTATATGTATAAGGTATAGAGTTATTGATGCCTTTTCTTTCCATCTCTTTTCTTTTAGAGGTTTAAAAATACATGGGCGTCAATTTTTTTTTCCTGTAGTTTAATCACTTATAGATCGGTATTTGTTGACACCTAAATTTTACTATTTTATTTATGACTCAATCGCATACAAAATTAAGAATTATTCACTAAATAAAAAAAAAAAAATCAAGAAAACAAAACAAAACAAAAAGAAGGGGATGTGGGGGCCGGGTCGGGCCGAATCTGGCCTTGGCCCAACCCGGCCCTCCTCCTTTCCTCTCTCCCCTCGGCCCGGCCCGTGCCGAGCTTCTTCCTCCTCGGCCGGTCTTCGCGCAAAGGAAAAACCCTAGAGAAAATAGAACAGAAAGGACAGAGGAAGAAGGGGAGAAAGGGGAGAGGGTGAAACGCAGAGAGAGCGGAAACCAGAAGGGAGAGAGAGGAAAGAGCTCGCCGGTGAGGGAGAAACCGGGGAAAAAATAAGAGAAAAAAGAGGAAAAACAGGAGAGCCACTGTTCTTCTTCTTGGCTGAACTCCCTCGCCTCCGAACGCCGGTGTCTCCTTCTGCCGGCCACCGCCGCAGCAAACCTGCAGCAACCCGCGAGCCTTCTCACCGAGCCTCCGCCGCTCCCACCGCGACTCGCCACTGCCAGCCCCGCGCCGGAGCGCCGCCCACCTTCCGCCGCGAGATCTGCAACGCCCGTCGTTGCTGCTCCTGGCCACCGTCGCTCCGTGCCCGCCCGCTGACCCACGAATGACCACCAGGCGTTGTTCACCGGCCCCGACGAGCTGCTGCTGTTTGCCGCCTCTGCTCGCCACCGTTGCTGACGTCGACCTTGCAACCCGACGCCTCCGCCCGCGACGCCGCCCCTGCTCCGGCCCTGTCCGTGACCCAGCGCCGACGCCCGTCGCTGCTGCCTTGCCGCTCCGTCTCTGCTTGCGCTACCGCCGGAGTTCCCCTCACCGGCGAGCTTGCTCCGCTGCTCAGAACCACCGCCGCCGCCGTTGACGCCACCAATCTGGCCCCGTCGAACCACTCAACACCGCACCGTTGCCGCCTGTGCCGCCGCCACCCGCCCCGTCGCCGCTGCCGCCCGCCGCATCGCCGCCGTCGTCAAGCCTGTCGCCGCCTGTCCGCCCGGTGCCAGCGCCGCCAAGAAACCCTAGAGAAGAAGGTTAGAAGCCGGGTCGGGTGCGGGTCGCGAACCGGGTAGGGTTTTGAACGATTCGGGCCGGGTTTGGGCTGTTATGCATGTGGGCTTTATTTAAAAAAATTAAACCAGACTGGGCCTGCACATCAGGCCCAGCCCGGCTGGTTTCTGCTTGTTTGGGCCGCGCGGCCTGGCTCGGTCCGGGCTCGGGCCTTTTTCAACGAACCGGGTCGGACCCAATCCGGGGATCCGACCCGGGTCGTTTTAATATATCATAATAATACTAAATATTAAAAAATAAAAAAAAAAAAAATGAATATCATAATAATACTGAATGTTAAAAATTTTAAAAATTTAGAAAATAAAAATGAATAAAAATATTTCAAAAAATAATAAAAATTCAAAAAAATTTCCGAAAATTCAAAAATTCGAAAAACATTAAAAAATTCAACCTTTAAAAAACAATTCAAAAATTCAAAAATTCAAAAAAATTAAAAAATTTCGAAAATCCAAAAAATACAAGGTTTGGTTAGGAAGTGCTATGTCTTGTCTTCTTAGTGTAATTAGGTCTTTTTTGCTAGTATATTGACTATTTCGCGTGTTTAATTTGCATATTTAATTATATTTAAGTACACATGCTCAATTTTACTATAATTAAGATTTTGGTAACTATGATTGTTACTTTAATGAAAGTATAAAATTAATTCAAACTACATGACAAAAATCCATTAAGTACTAAAATGGCACTAATTGGTCAATTAGTGTAATTAAGTTCACTACAGATTTCTACAGTTGCGTGGGAAGTAAAGATACTCTCAAACGCACCATTTGGTTTCTAGTCGACCCCAATAGGTTAGTTGCGACTATTTATTGCAAAATTCTTAAAAATACCCCAATATCACGCGAGGTATAAGCTTGGGAGAGCTCGCATCTAATCATGGGCCTTAGGCCTGTCTTTTAGGCAATACCCCTCCCCCTGAGGGTAGGTCGCGACAGTACTTTTAATACCCATTAGCTATTAGATCCATTGAGCAATTTTATCAACTAGACGTGAAGGTCAATAATGGTGAGGTAGTGATATATTAGAGATTACATAGAAAAATCATGGAGCACATGGGTAATTACTGATCAACATAGTAAAGTTTATTTCATATATAACTACTTACTTGCTAGTAGATTGACATTTATATCATAACTGAGAAATTTACCTACTCCGTTTCGATCTAATTAGCCCAAATGTTTATCTTTAAATATTTATATTTTCATATGAAAAATTACTAGCTAGGCGAAGAAGCTCAGTGTTGGTATTCATATAACTGATTTCTTTGAACATTTTGGTTTACAGATAATTTTCCAATAGTCAATAGTTAATTTCTTTTTATCGGTAGGACAAAGGCATCGGAGGTGCTTAGCCATCCATTTTTTTGGAGTTCAGAAATAAGATTGTCCTTTTTTCGTGACACTAGTGATAGAATACAACTGAAGGCTAAAAGGCGTCTGATTTAGATCTTCTGAACGAATTGGAAAGCAAAGCACCACTAGTTTTTTATAGGAATTAGGATGATAAAATAAAACCTATATTTTTTGTTGACATTCGCAAAAGCAATAAGCACTGTGACTATAGTCGTTTCCGAGACTTATTGCGAGTTGTGCGTGAAACCACTACATAGAGCTTCCAGAAGAAGTTCAGGTACTCACACTATGTGTCGAATTGTTTATGATTTCTATAACTGCATATGCATGTAGATCTGTTAAACGGATGAGTCGGGTCGAGTTTGGGTCGGTTCATAAGTGGTCTGACCCAAATCAACCTATTTAATCCGTTTATGACCCATTTATTACAATGCAAATTTTTTGACCCATACCCGACCCATTTAACTAAACTTAAGAAAGCTTATATATATATACACAATACAAATTTATATGGACAATTTTGATAATTTTTAAAATAATTATTTTAAAGCATCGAATTTTAATTTCATTTTTAATTTCATTTTTTTTAAAAATAAAAATTTTAACTATTTTATTTTTAAATATAATTTTCTTTTTCTTTTTGTTCTTTGGTCGGCCGTCGTGGCCATGACGACGATCGGCCCCAAGCGAGCCTTGAGCTCGTTGACGAGCTCGAGGCTCGCTAGATTCGGCGAGAGCTTGAGCTCGCCCGACGTCGATGAGCTCGAGTCTCGCTAGATTGGCGAGGCTCGAGCCTCGCCGAACGTGGCAAGGCCTTCGCCTCGTGAGATCCGACGAGCTCGAGGCTCGCCTGGGGCCAACCAAAGAAGAACAAAAGGAAAAAAAAAGAAAATTATATTTAAAAAATGAGAAGTTATTTTAAAAAAAAAAATTCGATGTTTTAAAATAATTATTTTAAAAATTATAAAAATTGTCCATATAAATTTGTGTTGTATAAAACTATTTTAGCAATACCGTTTATATATATAAAAAATAAGCTTTCTTAAGTTTAGTTAAATGGATTGAGTATAGATAAAAAAATTTGCATTGTAATAAATTGGTCATAAACGGGTTAAATAGGTCGATTTGGGTCGGATCATTTATGACCCAATCCAAACCCGACTCGATCCACCCGTTTAACAGATCTACATGCATGTGCAGTTACAGAAATTATCAACAATTCGACACACAGTGCGAGTATATGAACTTCTTCCACTTATTTCACACAACTCGAAGTAAGTCTCGGAAATGGCTATAGTCGTAGTACTTATTGTTTTTGCGAATATCAGCAAAAAATATAAGTTCTATTTTGTCATCCCAATTCCCATTAAAAACCACTGGCGCCTTGTTCTCCAATTCGTTCAAAAGGTCTGAATTAGGCGCCATTTTAGCCTCTAGTTGTGTTTTATCGCTAATGTCACGAAAAAAGGACAATCTCATCTCTGAACTCCAAAAAAATGGATGGCAGAGCACCTCTGATGTCTTTAGGCTGCCGATAAAAAGAAATTGACTATTGGAAAAGTATTACAAAAGATGAACTGTAAGCCAAAATGCTTAAATAAATCAATTATATGAATACCAACAATGAGATGGCCCACTTGCTAAATTCATACACATCACAAATATGGTATTGGTGCAATGTCTAAAGCAATTAAATTGCATTAGTTCAAATGAGAGCGTGACCACAAACTTCCATGCACTTTACGATAAATGACTCCAAGTTAAAGGCCGTAGTTTGACTATAACAAGAAGCCAAGAATGGTTTACTCGGAGAACTTTGAATTAGTAATGTAATCATTCAGCTTGTAGAAATCTTCAAGGCAAAATTAGGTGGTGATTCTCCAATTTTGCAATTAGCACCATATGCTAAATCTTCACATGAAATCTTCTTAGTGTATGTATAGCAAAATCCTCTAAATAGTGTGCCAGGAATAATTGGAATTTATATATTCATAGGAGGGTAACCCACTTATAGCCCTAATAAACAAGCTTCCGACAATGATAATCTTACATTTGTATATCACAATTGTCAAAGGCATTTAGACAATGACATGGTCAACCTTTTCTCTTGCTTCTAATCCCAATTACCAAAAGAAATGAATGGGATCAATGCATTTTTTGATGATCAAGTAGAGCCTCATTGGGAGGAAGAGATTAAGCCAAGTTCAACAATTTCAGGCCACCTTTAATACTCATTAAATTTGAGTGATATAGGGAAATAGAAATTAACAGTGGTTACAAAATCTATCAAACAACATAATGAAAATAGCAGTGATGCAAATTAAAAATGACGGTACTCACCTCAATTTATAATCCCACTTAAGTAAACGTGAAATCAAATCATGTGCTTTTGGTATGAACTCCACCAAGGACAAGTCCTTTTTGTTGTTCTCAATATTGATGTCGCGTACTCGAGATTTACCAAATGGATGTCTTCCACGAGTAATGCAAAAGAACAAGACCAAACCTAAATTGAACATATCCATTGCACGTGTTTGACGCCCATCAAGAAGCCGTTCAAGTGTTTGCCATCCCAAGCTTCCACATCCTACAATACAGACATCGGAGATCAACCAAAAAAAAAAAAGCCATAATCTCTAGGACCATATATAGAGAAAAATGACAGAATCATTGGTCAAAGAAGGGAAACAGTGGCAAAAGCTGTCAATCTCCACAAACTTTACCTCGACATAAAAGGCAATACAAATCAACCCGACTTCTAGCATAATAGAAAGAGATTGGTCCAGCAAGTCACAATATCGGCAGAAGTTTTTAGCTAGGAATTTGAAAATGATTACCTCTGTACATATTCAGATTATGATTGGATCATGAAGATGAAAAGTTTGAACAAAGTTGTCATGACCACTTACCAGTGGCTAGACTTCCCAGAGAAGATTTATCTTCAGGAAGGCATTTAGTAATGCCCATGTCAGATAGCTGAGCAACTAATGAGCTAACTAATGATCTATTCTCAGTAATCAAGACATTTTGAGGCCTTAAGTCCCGATGGATCAATCTCAAATAATACAAATGGACAAGTCCTGATACCACGACCCTGTATCATAATACAAAGTAGACATTATGAATTAAATCGAGTATCTGGAAGCAAATAGTATATGGGCCACTTGAAGGCATTAGATACATAATTAAAAACTAAGCCATATCCTATTGGAAATTAAGGAATTCTCTGAACACACTAAGACTTGATCGGATGCTAGAAGTTTTTTATAAACTATGAATGAAAAACCCGGTACAAAATCTCATTTCCATATGAATCACATCACCATTTGCTGATATGAGCGCATAAGGATTAGGATTTATGAAATCAAAAAGGGTGCCGAATATACTGATTTTACCAAAATGGGAACTTTATGATGTTATCACTAAAATTGATGATAACTAATCAATTTCCATGGGAAGAAAACTAAGAGTCCAGCCAGTGAAATTCAACTTAACCTAAGCTGCAAGGTTCAAAACTCAGAAAGTTTTTGCAGGAGAGCTATTTAGTCCTTTGATTAGCACCTGATGCCTAGATAACAGTTCATAGTGATATCTACGAGATGCTTCTCAGACATAAGCACAATATCACAGTTGTCTCTCAATTCAATCCTTTTTGGCACATGAAAACGTGAAAATTACCTCATTAGACTCCGTAACAAAGGTGAGGGATGTCCATCTGCCCTCCATAGCTCAACATCCTGCAGCCGAACCCTAATAGAATCCAATTTCCTTTTATAACCAACCAATGCTGGATTATTGAATGAGTTAATTGGAGGATCTAAATATGCTTGAATTAAATCATCTAAGCTGCAAACAGCATGCTCTAGAGCAAGACACATGAAATCATCGTTTTGCTCCATTCCATAATACTGAACAATATTTGGATGTCGGTCAGATACCATCAAATTTTGAATCTCGTTGTAGGCAATTTCATGATGAACAAGGACCACTGGTTTTACTGCAATAGCCCGACCATCATAAGAGCCCTTGAGGACAATGGTCCCATTACTTCCCCTACCGATTTCTGTTCTTGATACGCGGAGTTTGCCAATGCTATGTTCTCCATTGCCACCACCAGGAAAGTTAAACTCCGTCCATTGGTCATAATTGCTCCTTCTATTGTGAAGCCTGCCTTCATTTTCTGAAGAGAGGCGATCGTCCTTTCTGTCAAGACTTCCATGCCCTTCCCAAAAAAAAAAAGCGAAATTAATGATACATGTCTCTAACATCTAAATCAACCTCTTCCGGCGTCCATATGCGGTCATGGTTGCAACTATTGTCAAGCCTACCTTCGATTTCTGAAGAAGACTCGACCGCTTTTCTCCTCTTGAAAGGTGGTTCCGATTCTCTACGAAAATTGATACCGCCGCAATCTAATCCATGAGAAGGCAATTACTCCACAAATTTGGCTTTTCGGGCCCCCACTAACTCCGCTAACTTCTCAAAATCGACTTCTGGGATCGTCGCTAACTTCGCAAAATCGAATGTTAGGATCCTGTCCGAGAAGGAGATCCCCTCCCAGCGGATGATCGGGTCGCACATGTTGCGAAAGCGGGATAAATGGCGGCCGAGGAGGTGCTTACTGCTTAGGGTTTAGAATTCCTTAATTTCCAATAGACATTAGACTAATGAAATTAATAAAAGTTTCGCCAAGAAAGTGAGCTTTTGAAATAAAAGGAATAAAAGAATATAAGTTGTTATAAGATTTTAACCTATAAGATCAATGATGATTTTTTTTTTTTTCAGTTTTATACTATATCATAAATGTCTTTTTCCTTACTATTAGTGATGGGATTGAGCATCGGATTAGGGTCAACTTTGGATCAGCCCAACCTAGCCGATCTTGGTCCAATTTTAGGGGATTAGGTCAATGCTTGATCTAGCAACCCTTGGATCCTACATTGTGTAGGTTAATCCTCAATCCTAAGAGTTTAGGCTTGGTCCGAGTTGAACTAACTGAATACATAATATATATATATATATATATATATATATATATATCATATATCATATATCATATATTATATGCTTTTATCTACTCTAAATTCTAGCATGTCCTCCTTTATTTTCTTCACAATTCAGTTTATCGTGTAAATTATAAAGTAGAAAAAAATCCAGCTCTAATTTGGAAAAAAGAAAAGAAAAGACGTGCTTGTCTTTTGTCGAGACTGAACAAGGTCGTCGTCTGCCCTCTACCGATAATTGACTGGCCAGTAGCTAAGAACAGAAATCCTACTTGAAGGCATCGGTTGATAGTTATGCCCGATTGTCAGAAACTTCTCTAATACAAAATGAAATGAGAAATAGTAAGAATGTCAAGACGACAGGGGAGAAAAAAATAACTATTAGGACTGGCTTCAAAAGAAAAATATGCATAGGATATTTTCGTATTATGTCAACTACCGCAAGAAGCTGGTGGCAAATTGATGACACGAGAGAGCTACTCCAATTCACAGGGAGAAACCCAAATCCGGAACAACACGAGGACGACTAACTCCACACTGATACTACATGACCCTTCATTTGTTTCATATTGAATCGAATTCAAACTACTTTGGCAAACATGAAATGACAATAAAGACCAAGATGAACAAGGTAACACAATTCGAATTGCCACCCGTGAGCCAAATTTAATCAAAATGGGAACCACCACTTCATCACTAAATGGTTACTGAGTATCATAGTAAGAAACCGCCAAGTTTAGCCTAGATAGAAAGATTGGCCTTAATTTATGAAACTGAAACGTGTGAGGTTCAAAACTCAGCCCATTATATCGAATCCATCGGGTAACTTGAGGCCGGTTAGTGGCCTAATAATTGCCTCTCCTAAGGCTGACTTGGATATTGCTGCCTGAGAACTAATTCAGTGCCAGCAAAAGAAGAGGACGAAGCACTCTGTTTGATTTAGGCGTGAAGATTGTCCCTGTGAACATGTTTGAGAGTCAGGTAAAAGTAACGCCTAGGCAAGCAAGCGCAAAAGACAATAAGAAGTCTGCAACAGTCCATTTCAGGAATGCCACCAGAAGCAAAATACTGCAGTAGTCTCTCAGTTCAAACCTTTTTTTCACATGTCATGACACAAAATTTACCTCATCCGTTTGATTAGCAAAGGTGAGGGATGGCCATCTTCCCTCCACAAATTAACATCCAGCATCGCCCCCTCAACTAAATCCAATTGCGTGGCATTTGATGCTGGGTCATGAAGGAAGACGGATTTCTCTGAAGAATTTGAATGTGCCCGTATTAGGTCATCTAAGCTGCAAGCACAAAGCTCCAAAGCAAGATACACAAAATCCTGATCACATTCAGCTCCATACAACCGAACAATATATGGGTCTTGGTCAGAGGCTGTCAGAGACTCTATTTCTTGTAAAGCAACAGCATGGCGAGCCACGACAAGGCGCTTCACTACAACAGATTGGCCTTCATAAAAGCCCTCGAGGACAATGGTGCCATTACATCCTTTAGTGATTTCTGTATTTGATAGAAAGAGTTTACCGCTACAACGCCCGGGAGTGCCACCAACAACAGGTTTCTTTAGGTTCATCCTCACATCATCGTGCTCCATACTATTACCGAGCCTGCCTTCATTCTGTGAAGAGACAGCTCCTCCTTTCCATCAAGACTTCCGTTGCTCTTTCCAGACTCGCATCTTTCCTTCCACTTGGAAAGTGATTTTAAATTACAATCACCCTCACCTCCACTCCTACCGTTACCAAGCCTGCCTTCGTTCTCTGGAGATACATGCTTGTCCTTTTTGTCATGATTTTCTTTTCTCTTTCCAGACTCCTTGTTTTTTCTTTATCAAGAGACGAATTTTCATTTTAGAATGACCCTTCCCATTGATCCTACTACTACCGAGCTTGCCTTTGATCTTTGAAGAGACATGCTTGTCTATTTTGTCAAGACTTCCAACCCTCTCTGTTGACCTGTGTGTGTTTTCTTCATCTTGGAAGACATCTTCAAATTAGGATCACCCTCATCATAGCTCCTACCATTACAAATCCTGTCATCATTCTCTAAAGAACCATGCTCGTCCTTGTTGTCAAGACTTTGATTTTTCTTCTCTGTTGACTCATGTTTGTTCTGAAATGAGGTCTTAAATGTTTTCATTTGGATTATCATCCTTCATAAGAGTTGTAGCAAAGCACTTTTAAAAAAAAAAGATTTTCGACATTACAGACTCTACATTTAACTTTAGCAATAGAATTTGGATATAGAAGGCCAATTAAAGTAAAAACACAAATATGTCTCATCCGAAAACTATAATACCCGTTGTTTCATACATTGCGTTCTTTTTAAGATTCTTTGTCAATATCAAAAATGGTATCGCGTAAGACAATGCCGCTAACAGTATCATGAACCATGTCATTATTATGGTAACTCTAGTGGATATGACATATTTTAATGAGACACCACTTATAAGTAGTAAAATAATGCTAAGGGAAGCAACAAAGGATATCATGTTATAAGTGATATAAAATTCATAAGCCCGTTGATGATTAGACGCCATTACTGGCATGCCAGTGAGGTATGGTAGTTTTGCACTCGGAGTCTTGTCAAACTCTGCCCAATGGATACATCGCTTCTTGGAATGTGATGGTAGTCAACAACACACAGCTACAATCATGATTAAATTTTGCATGGACTTATCCCAGTTTTCCTTTTCAAATTCCTTTTCTTTACGTGGAGCAGAGGCCATGTTGTCAAGAGACAAAGGCATTCCGCTTGTTATTCATAGAGTTAGTACTAATGGACCTTTTTTTTTTCGCAAATAAGAAACGGTTGAAACTTTAAAATGTTTAATAAGAAACAAATTAACTAAAAAAAAATTAATAATCACTTTTGATTTGGTCAAAGCAAATAAAATCGTACTCGGCAAATCAAGAGGTTAACCCTAAGGTGTGCTTATTTGAAAAAGACAAAAAAAAAAAAAAAAAAAAAAAAAAAAAAAAAAAGAGAATGATACAGTTACATATATTATGGAATATACTTTGTCAATTTTGCTTTAAGGTCGACCTCGTGTTAAACTCTCAATACATGAAAAGGTTCAACCAAAAAAAAAAAAAAAAAAAAAGATCAACACCGATGTGATATGCCCCTTTTACGTCAAAATCAAGTTGTGTTCCGGCAACATAGGGCGTGTTTGTTTATGTTTCTTTTTTTTGTTTATAAACAGTTTTTCTGTTTTTTTGTTCCCGGGAACAAAAAAAGAACAGTAAACGCGTTTGTTCGCATTTTTGTTCCAAATCATTCTTTTGTTCCAGGGGAACAAAAAAGAACGAAAAAGAAACAAAAAAAAGTTGTTTCTTGTTTCGAACAAAACAAAAGAACACTTCTCTCTCTTCTCTTTTTTTCTTTTCTTTTTTTCTTCTTTTTCTTCTTCTTCTTGCTTTGGCCGGTCGCCGGCCTCGGCCATGGCCGGCGACCGGCCGACAAGGGCCGGCGGCCTCGCCCGGCCATGGCCGGCGACCGGCCGACAGGGCCGGCGGCCTCGCCCGCCCACGGCGAGGCTCGCCGGCCCGGCGAGGCCGAGCTTTGGCGGTGGTTGGGCGAGGCTCGGCCTCGCCTTGGCTGGGCGAGCTCGGCCTCGCCCGGATCTGGGCGAGCCCGAGCTCGCCCAACCAAGGCGAGGCCGAGCCTCGCCCAACCACCGCCAGGCTCGGCCTCGCCGGGGCCGGCGAGCTCGCCGTGGCCGGGCGAGGCCGCCGGCCCTCGTCGGCCGGTCGCCGGCCATGGCCGAGGCCGGCGACCGGCCAAAGCAAAAAAAAAAAAAGAAAAAGAAAGAAAAATAATGAAAAATAAAAAAAACATTAAAAAATTAAAAGAAACAAAAAAGAACATAAATTTACCAAACATGTTTACGTTCTTTTTTTATTTCAAGAACAAGTTTACCAAACGCGCTTTTTGTTCAAAAACTGTTCCCAGAACGAAATAATTTTTTCTATTTTTGTTCCCCGGAACAAAAAAAGAAGAGAAACGCAAACAAACGCACCCATAGCGAAATGTATTGTTTTGTGCCATGTTTTATAATCTTAAATAACTACATAAAAATCTAGATGTCCATACCATAAAGTAGATAAAAGAAGTGACTTTACATTTTTTGGACAAGGGAGATTTAAAATTTTATTAGTGAAATTTAAATCAAGCCTTTAATTTAGACTCTAGCCTGCCCTAGCTGTGTGCTCACCGGGCATTGCGAGATGAATGGATCTAAAGGCAGACATCGTCAACGCAATTGCTTTCTCGTGTTCAGATGAAGGTATAAAATCACTTCATTTTCTAGGGTTAGGAGATGAAAAACATAGAAAGACTTTATATTTATTCTGTATGGACAAAGCTTCTTTATGAACGGTCTTAATCTTCACCCGCACGGCATGATGTGTAATGTTCTTGGAAAATCAAAATGCGTTGAGCATTAATTTCATTAAAATTAAATGTAATTTTTCTCCTCCTCCTTTATTTTTTCGTTTGCACGGGTGATGTTTCAATTGGAATTTGGTTATTCACGAGGATCCCCACTAAGCATCCATGGCTGAATGATTAAAGCACCCAACTCATTATTGGCAAGTTCATAAGTTCAATTCCTACTAGATGCATGCCAATGAGACCCTACGATAAGTTTATTGGAATTGGCTCTGTATAAATGGAATTTGATCATCCATACATAACGAATTGATGTAGTATATTTATATCATAGCATATGAACAAATAGTTATTAACAAACAGTAAGAACTCCAATTTTTATTGAGACTCGAACTCATAGGGAAGAAGATCAATTTATGGATGAATCAAATATGCAGTATTTATAAACAAAAGTATTTGATTATTGAGGAAAAATAAATAAACCTTTTAATGTCGAATTAGGATCAACTAAGACAAAAATAAAACATTGGATCGAACTCTTCTTTAGTGTCAAGATAAAAGCTATGACTGCAAAATGGTAGAGCAATTGGACCAATCTAAAAGGGAAACTCACACAAGTCCCAACAAGTGAAATTTTTTTAATACAAAAAAAAAAAACATATTAAATACCGAAACGTAAATAATCACAATCAAGAAATTATTATCATTAACTAAGGAGAAATCGGTGGTGTCATTATAAAAATCTACTAAAATTCAAAGATGAAAAATACTCGAAATTTTGGTTTTGCAACTAATATTAAAATTATTATGCAATCAAATGGCTCCTTATTCCTTTCACTTAAATCAGATGGCTCTATCAACCATATAAGATATCAAAATATGAAAAATATATTAGAAGACCAAAAAAGTACCCCCTTAGTTGGAATCTCATAGATGAAGATGTGCAAGGATCTAATTACAATATCAATCCTGAAATCACGCGAATCGAGTAAAAGTTTAAAAGGAAAAGAAGGCTTCAATCAAATTTCAAACTAATTTTACCCGATATAGCTCCTATATTCGGTTCATTGAGAAGATTCACATGACCACGTGACATCTTGTCAACATCTGAATTTTAAGTCGACAAATTGAGTGTAAATTTCAATAAAACTAAATAAATAGTAACAAAAAATTATTATTATATATATAACCAAAAAAAGAAAGGGAGAAGAAGAAGAAAAAAATAAAAAGGTGAGGCCCGGACCGCCCGATCCACATCCATAAGATATAACCAGTCCTCTTCCGCGTGGCCCAGACCCATCAGCCCATTGCCACAACATTTAGCTTGATCGATTCGATTGGGCCCAATTTCACTGATCAGGTTTTAGCTCACAAGTGGAGCCCACTCAACTCCCCCCACATATGATGTAAAGCTCATTTTGGTCCAGTTTTGGTGGCAAAACACCATTCATAGAGAACAGATTTTTACACATACAAAGAGAGAGAACACCCACTAATCTCATACGAAGATTCTCTCTTGATGACAATAACTACAGTGACCTTGATGCAAATTTTCAAACGAGTGAAAATCAAAGAAATTCTTTAGACTCTCGTCCTTGCATGTTGTATCCTTAAATTTAAATGGTATACACTAAGACTATATTTCCCTAGTATTTTTTATAATTAGAAAATAATTTGGAAACACCACAACGTACGATGTGAGTTTGCTCGAGCGCTCACACACATTAAGTGATTAGGGATTTGTCTGCTTCTACAAGGAAGTTCAGATGCATCAATCTAGGAAACTAGTATCAAATTATCAAATGCTAGAGTTCAACCTAAAAATAAATACGTAAGGAAACGACATTGTGTTAACTAGAATTATTAGTGAAAAAATTCTTGAGTTTTAAGCTAAAGTTAATGAGAAATTTTAATATGACAATAATAACAATCTATTTTTTAATGCAAAATAGATAAATCTATATTGCAGATAATTTTTTGGTGGGGGTTTTCGATTGGAATCTTGGTATATAAAAAATTGTCATATATAATTTATTATTTGAAAATTATGACTTTAATTTATTGCATCAAGTAAAACAGTAAAGTAGATCTCATCTTGTGCCTTCTTCAAATAATGAAAATATGAAATCGGCTAAACGTCTCCCAATTTGTAAACTAAAGACAAGGTCATGTACTCACTTTATTTTACTATTTTTTAACGGACTGATCTCATATATCTTTCCACGCGTTAAGATCTGGCTAACCGCTATACCATCAAATGATAACATCTTGAGCGCTGTACCATCTGATGATAACATTGAAATAAGAAACTTTAAGCCTTATTAAAGGACATGCCAAAGAATTGATAAGAAAAATAAAATAACATCCAATAATAATATCAAAATAATACCTTTTAATCTAAGAAATGAGAAACGTGTAGCAATTTGATCATACTTGAATTTTATTACAAAGGGGATACATTTAGACACATTTAAGGCAAAAAGAAACTTTAAGCTAATAAATAGACATCGCAAAAAAAAAATTGAAAAGAACAAATAAAATACATAATTATTTTATGATAAAAAGATAGCCACGAAGTACAAAGTGCAAACTTTTCTATTGCGAATAAAGGAAGAGTGATAAGAAGGTGGGGGGGGAACAATGGGCGAGGAGCATCCCGAATCGAATATGCGCCCCTCACCACAAATTGGGTGCTTTGCCTTGCATGCGTAAATCGAAAAATTGTCCAAAAAATCTAAACATTTTAATTATGTAAATTAAGTCTTAAATATATTTATATTTTATCAATTGAGTCAATTCAATCAATTTTGACCGACAATCACTAATATGGACGCCGATCGTCCGTGTGATATAACCGATGTTGACTTGAATAGTTATAATAATATTTTAATATCTTTTGAATTATTTATTTATTTATCTTTTATGCTCTTTTCATTCTTTACTTCTCTCTCACTCCCTCTTATTTTTTTCTTGTTGATAATCAACAGCCTCTACCATCCTAAGGTGAAAGTTGTCCTCGCCTAGGTTGGCGAGGGCAGCCCTTGCCTCACCCTTTGCTAGATTGGGTAAGTGTTTGCCCTTACCCAATTTGGCGACCTTCGCTAACCATCAACGAGGCTCAATAATGGTCAATGAGGGGAAAAAGGGAAATGCAAATAATAATAATAATAATAATAATAATAAAGAAACAAAAAGAAAATGCAAAAAAAAAAAAATAAAAGAAGGAAAATATAATAAAATGTTTGAAAAATATTAAATTAAAAAAGTTATTCAAGTCAGTACTGATTATGCCATGTAGAATGGTTGACGTCTATATCAGTAATTTTTAGCCAAAATTGATTGGATAAACTTAATTGATAGAATGTGATAAGGTTTATAACTTAATTGATACAATTAAAATGTTTAGAATTAAATTGGTAAAAGTACAATAAATTTAGGGTTTTTTGATAATGTTTCCCGCGTGCACGTACGGTCTGTGCAACCATTCATTCATTGAGGTGGGCCGAATTCTGGTAGCTATGTCGGGCTTTCTCTTGGTGATGCATACTAATGTACTCAATGACTGTCATAAAAGGCATGGCCTCATGGAGATTTGTAATCTTGGAACTTCAACTTCTACGGGCAACCAAGGCTAGGGCACAGCATAAAAAGTTGTCAACGGGACAACAACATCATCACTAGCTTGTTAATATCTTTTTTTTAATTAATTTTCCTGTTTGACGCTGGCTAAGCTTTGCGCGGTGAATGTGATCATTAATTAATCAGGAACTCTAATTTTCGGGACAAAATAATTATATAATCACCATTACGTAATTACCAAGGTCAAAAGATTAAATTATAAGAAAGTTGCAAGGAACAATAACGTGTTAATGACGATTAACCTTATATTAGAAATTCTCACACAACAGTTCCAAAAACGACTTAACAAGTGACGGCATTTTCCTATGAGTTGGTTGCAAACAAGTTTCACGAGCCATAATATTATGCAGGTGATTCTATATGGTTGTACTTTTTGCAAATTTTAGAATTCGATTGCACTCTCGTGATCAGTTTTAGGACTTTTTATACACATATCTCTTCTAAATTTAAAACAATACATTATTGCAACAACAAGCACAACACATCATTATTTACAACAGTATGTTATACATTCAAACAAAGTCCTACGCCAGTCAAACCTGATCCTCACAACCAAAGCAATAGACACGACCAACAACACAGCTGGAATGCACCCCCGGTTGGATTGGAGTCGTCACCGTGGACGTGGCCTAACTGTCAAAGCGCATCATCATGAATCTCCTTATAAGTCCAAAACTGTTTCGCCATTCCGTGTGCAGAAGGTCTGTATGCCGTCTCCACGCGGTCTGTATGCCGTCATGAGGAGACTCGTCATTCGCTCACTGCCGTAAGTACATAAAAACTCCGGCTTCTCTTTGAGGATTCCTACTAGGACCATCAAAACAATAACAGATATGAAATACAAGTTCACACAATTTGAAATATACAAAGTTATTGAAGAAGCCTTATACGCACTGTTGCAGATATCATCACAACGCAAGAAGTACTGAAACCAATGCTGTTTTCTGCAAAATTTGTACGCCACTCTGTATGCAATCATCAAGAAAACTGGGAATCGCGCATCGATATAACTATAGAAACTGTCCGGATCCCATTTGCGGTTCTTCTGCTAGGACCATCAAAACAATAACAGATATGAAATACGAGTTCAGAAAATTTGAAATATACAAAGTTATTGAAGAAGCCTTATACACATTCCACCGCAGGAATCATCACAATTCCATACAGAGAAAGAGAGTACCTTAGATACTTTGAGTTCTGTAATGTGGGCCGACGTATTTCGAACAAAGCGCAATAACTCTTTGAAAGGAGAACGAGACTTGTAGTTTTCAACCTCTCTCTTACCGAGCCTCTTCTCTATGTCAGCCCAAACTTTAATATCTATTTTATCGAACCAATCCTTAAAATACGGATCGTAGCTCTCCAATTCGTCAACGAGATGTCGATTGGGTGCTCGATTTTTCGATCGTAGTATATCGTTGAACTGAGAAAGGAAGCACAGTACGTATAGGGATATTGGCTCCGGAAAACGTGGAAACGCCTGCCATCTAGAATGGCAGTAATTAAAAGCAATTAAAAATCATACATTGGAAGATTATAACAAAAACAGAAACCATAGCCCAAAATGCTCGAATAAATAAATAAATTATACAAACAATGTCGAGGCGGACTGACCTACCGAATTCATAACCATCACAAATATGGCATTGATGCAATCTCTATAACAATTAAAATTGCTTTAGCTCAACGAGAAACCATAATTTTTTAACATTCTCTTCACGACTCGTGACTGCATAATGAACGGAGTTGTTTTGACTATGACAAGAAGCCAGGAATTATTTACTCCAGGTACCTTAAATTAGCAACCTAATCATTCAGTCCCAGATTTTTCAAGACAAAACTGGGCAGCCAGAATGATATTCTCCAACTTCATAGTCAGCACCATATGCTAAACCCTTGGAATCTCTATACGAAATCCTCCTCGGTGTATGTACAGTCTAAACAGTGTGCTAGTGAAAGGAGCGATTGGAATTTATATGCTCGTGGGCGGGTAACAAACATATAGCACTAATAACTAAGATTCCGACAATGATCATTATCCACTCGTACATCGTAATTGCCGAAGGCTATCTCTTCGTCGAACTTTTCTCGGCTCTATTGTCAAATGTCAATTGCCAACAGTGATGAACGGGATCTCCAAATATCAAGTAGAGCTTCACCGGCATGGCAGATATTTAAACGAAGTCCGATGAATTTCAGCCCACCTTTAATACTCATGGGATTTGAGTGATGTAGAAAAATAGAAATCGGTGAACCAAAAATAGTTTAAAAAATTTATTAAGCAGTGAAATGCAAATGATAATGATGCGAATTAAGGTTGACAGTACTCTCACCTCAATTTGAGATCCTTGTGTAGCGAAGGTGAAAATCGATACATGATATCCAGTCCGAGTTCCCACCTAAAATGGTACTCATGATCTTGAAGTTCAACAGATGGATCTATTCTACCAGCGAATTCTGCTCTAATGTGACCAAGGATTATGACAAGAGCAAGCCTCAACATTTCGGGTGATTCTTTTCCACCAATAAGCCAAAATTCCATCCTGGGTTTCCAAAACCTGCAAAACAGACCTTCAAAGATCCACAGAAGAGCCGTCATCACTGCGACCATAAACAGATGAATATGATAGATTTACCATTCAAGTAAGGGAGACGATGGGAAAACAGTTAAATCTCCACAAACTTTACCATGGTATAAAAGCAATTTAGAGCAACCTGAATTCCTACATAGCAGATTCTATTAAAGAAGAGATTGCCCTGACAAGTAAAATGATTGGCCTCATGTTTTTAATCAGGAATTTGGAGATTATTACGCTATATAGATTCAGATTATGCACGGATCAATCTTGAGGAAAAGAAGATCAGAGGTTTGGATAAAGCTGTCATGAGCACATACCAGTGGTATTATATCCGTGCCCTAAAAAATATTTCAAAATATTCAACCATAAACAATCGCTGAAGATCTGAAACTCCGGCAAGTTACACCAAAGTTACCCAAACCCGAAACCTAATCCTATGCGACCAACCAAAGCCGAGAACGAAAGAGAACTCAGAGACGCGCGGCGGAAAACAAGACCCAGAAAGGCCGTGACCATTTATGGAACGAGAAAACGAAATGGGTACCTGAAAAACCGTCGCTTTTCTTCGAATGCTCAGCGACGGGCGTTGAGGCTGCGAGAGGCGAGCCTCGATGACTGAGAGCCAGAGAGCCTGAGAGCAAGGTCGCGAGATAGGGAGAGGGGGAGAGAGAGAGAGAGGACCAAAGAAAGGATTAGGGTTTTTGTTTTGTATAAGAATCGATGGAGAATTCATTATTTTGTCTTTTTTATTTGAAAAATAGTTCTATGTTTTGCAAGAACGCGTCTCTCATTTTAAAAAAACCGAGTAGTTGTTGTTGTTGTTGTTTTTTTTAACAGTGTAAAGCTCCAGTGCGGAAAAAGAAGAGAAAAAGCAGGCGAAAGTCCGCAACTTTATCCAAAAAGCCAACATCTTTTCACGTACCATGTCGGTGTGGATGAGCTCAGGACTCTCCTCGCTGGCTCAGTGGGTTGGGTCAGCATCGAAGAAATTTGTTGGGTCTTGGACACAGTCGGCAGAGGCTTTTAGTCTCGTAACTTGACAGTGTGCAAGGTAGAGTTTTACGTGGGTGAAACAGTTGAACATGGTAGCATAAACGGCGCCTGGAATCGGGGAGAGACCAAAGCGCCCCTCGGTTCGGTAGATAATTTTCCTGCCCCCACAACAACAGCTGCATGGCCTCTAACGTGGTTGTCTCTTTTGTCTGCCTAAAGTGGATAGCGCCTGTTTCCAATTGGACCTCGTTTGATGTCTTAGCTTGCTCTGTTTTTTCACTTCCTCCCTCTAATGGCCGCGGAAGATGGGTTGTCAAGCTTCGAATTTCACGTCAAGGGTTGTTGGGATTGATGCGTTGGACAGTCTAAAGAGCGTAGGATCTGGTGGGCTTTCTCTTCCAGTGAAGAAAGAAAGAGTTTGAAGCTTTGGTTGGACTGTGAAGCCGATGTTAATGGTGAAACCGTAGAGCTAGGTCTGCTTCTTCTCGTGCGCACAGCAAGAAAATAGGGTTTGAGTTTTGTAATTTTTTTTGGAAGAAAGTTGTTATAATATGTTAGACTCCGCAAGGCGCTGTTTTTTTTATTCGATAATTTATGCATAAAAGAAATAACCTATTTTTTCATTAAAAAGATCATTATTGTTTGACCCGATGTGTTCGAAAATACGGAATAGAGTTCTTAAAAAAAATCCATATTAACCTGGAATTAGCACGCCTCCTTTCGGATTATATGGAGGAAAAGGCAAAAAAAAAAAAAAAGTGAGGAAAAAAAAACGAGAAGAGTAAAGTTACATTTATCATGGAATATACTTTGTCAATTTCGCGTTAAGGGCAACCTTGTGTAAAAATCTCAACACATGGAAAAGTTCAAAAAAAGATCAATGCCGACTGTGATGTGCCGTTTTTACATCAAAATCAAGTTGTGTTTCAGCAGCATAGCGAAACGTGTTGCTCTATGCCGTGTTGAGGCTTGCCATTAAGTCAAATATAAATTTGGCGGTAACCATGTCGAACATGCAATTAAGGAAGGTGCACCGGGATCAATTCAAACCTATGAAAACATTGACATTATATTTATATGCGATATATGTCAAATACTTAACTTATTAATATATTTGTTGATTGTGCTGAGGGCTGTGTCCCAATAAGTTGATACAAGAACTGACCCGAAAGTCAATACAAACAAAAATATAATCAATGCGACCTTATCGCCACGTTCACACGATGATTACCAGACACCTTAACACTAGAGCCGTTAAACGGTCGGGTCGGGTCGGGTTTGGGTCCAGTCATTAATAGTCCGACCCAAATTGACCCATTAACCCATTTACGACCCATTTATGCATAATGTAAATTTTCCGACTCATACCCGACTCAACCCATATTAATAAAATATTTTCATATTTAACCAAATCTAGAAAAACTTATTCCTATGTTTTTTTTTTAAAGATTATATTACTAAAATACTTCTAAGCTTATTTCTTATATATATTATTCCTATGAGGTTGAGGTTTATTGCGATATATATATTATTTTTTTAAAATTGTATTGCTAAAATAGTTTTATACAACACAAATTTAATGGAAAATTTTTATAATTCTTAAAATAATTATTTTAAAAATCGAATTTTAATTATTTTTTATTTTTTAAAAATTAAAATTTTAATTATTTTTATTTTATTTTTTAAATATACTTTTCTTTTTCTTTTTCTTCTTCTTTGGCCGAATCTCGCTAGATCGGCGAGGCAAGAGCCTCGCCAAATCCGGCGAGCTCGAGGCTCGCCGACGTCGAGCGAGCTTGACCTCGCCCCTCGCCAAACCGGCGAGGCTTGAGCCTCGCCCGAAGCCGGCAAGCTCGAGCCTTGCCTGGCCGGTCGGGCTGGCAGCCATCGCCATGCCGGCGACCCGGAAGGAGGAAGGAGAAAGAAAAAAAAAAGAAAAAAAAAAAAGGAAAGAAAAAGAAAAGAGAAAATAAAAAATTATAATTTCGATTTTTATAAAAATATATATATATATATATATATTTTTATAAAGTTAGAGAGGGAAGAGAGAGATTATAAAGTTTTTTTTTTTTGAAAATGGGTTCTCAACCTAACCCATTTAAAACCCACTTAAGACCCACCTATCTTAAACCTTTAATTGTAAAACCTATTTAGCTACTTTTTTGTCAAAACAAGTGACCCATTTAAATCATAAATGGGTAATATATGGGTCTATAACCCATTTTAACACCTCTACTTAACACCCACATCATTGGCTAATTATTGTATGAGGCCTGCCCAGCGTAACGGTGCGGTTTTTATAATGGTCAAAAATGATCAAATGCCAGCCATAAATTATTATTTATTTGGAAGGAAATTGAGAGGCCACTTTCTCTGGTTTCAATTTTTTTTGACTTCCCATGTTTCGGTTTTTCTTGGCTTAATTTTGGATTAAAGGATTTAAAAAGGCACAAAAAGCACCAATCTAAAAGGGAAACTCAGAAGAATCCCAATAAGTGAAATTTTTTGAATACAAAGAAAGAAAACAAATTAAATACCAAAACATAGATAATCACGGTTAAAAAATTATTATCACTAACTAAAAAAATCGTTAATTTAATTATAAAGATCTATTAAAATTTAAAGATGAAAAGATACTTGAAATCTTGGCTTTGTAACTAATAATGAAATTTTGACCATAAAGACCTATTAACGAAATTATTGTGCAATAAAACAGCTCCTTATTCATTTTGCTCAAATCAATTGTTTCAGAAGGATTTTTCAGTGTCCTAAAATCAAAATCGATGATGTTGATCATACATAAAATCAGATGAATTAAAGAAAAGATCGAAATATAAATAACGGATTAGTAAACATAAAATTACCCCGTTAGCTTGAATCTCATAGATGAGGATGTGCAAGGATCTAAATTACAAGACATTACATGCGTCAAAGCTAAAGCTTAAAAAGAAAGAAAAAAATATTTCGATCGAATCCCATACAAATTCTACCTAATATAGCTCCAACTTTTGGTTCACTAAGAAGATTCACATGACCACGTGACATCTTGTGGAAACTCGAATTTTCAGTCGACAAATCGAGCATAAATTTCAATAAAGCTAAATAAATGGTAACAAAATATGTATATATATGGCAAATTTTAAATAAGAGCCTAAAGTAAATATTATTTCAAATAAGGGTCTGTAGTGGTTATGGTTGTTTCAAATAAGGGCCTAACCTCGTTAGCTTGCCAGCTTGGCAAAAAATTCCTATCAATTAGGGATATTTTTTTCCAAACATAATTTTAATTTTAATTTAATTATATTAAAAATTAAAAAAGAGAAAAAAGAAAAGGGAAAACACACAGGAGGGAGGCCATCGCCCCATCGCTAGTGGGGTGGCGGTGATGGCCGGGACCACAGGCGCTTGGGCGATTTGGGCAAGGGTTGCCACCCCTTGCTCCTATTTAGGTGGGGGTCACCGCTCTTGCCTGCATCTAGGAAAGGGTCGCCGCCCTCTCCCGTCTTTAGCGAGGGCTAGCAAGCCCTCACCTCTGGTCGGTGGGAGGGAGCCTCCCGCTTGTGTTTTCCTTTTTTGTTTATTTTATTTTTATTTTTTTAAAATTTTTAGTTTTATTTAGTTTATTAATGAAAAAAAAAGACAAAAATTTAAAAAGACAAAATTACCCTTCACAACCGGTGAGTTTAGGTATTTATTTAAAATTGATATGATCACTTTAAGTCTTTATTTGAAACAATATCCACTTTTGTTCTTATTTGAAAAATAAATAAAGCGCAATTCAGCCCTTATTTGAAACAACATTCATTTCAGTGCTTTTTATTGGGCATCAACACTTCAAGTCCTTATTTTAATTTTTCCATATATATATAACCAAAATAAAAAAATAAAAAAGGTGAGGCCCAGTGCTCCTGATCCACATCCATAAGCTATATAACCCAGTCCTCCTTCGCGCGGCCCAGACCCACCAGCTCATTACCACAGCACTTACGTTGACAATTTTCTTACGCCTATTCTCCCCGTTTCCCCCGCGCACAAGGCCACGTCTCAAGATCGAGACCTAACGAAACCCCCGGTCCGCGTCTTCCCCCCTCTGCGGCGACCCGGACTACGCCCCGGACGCCGTTGAATTCGATACTCGCTCACCGAGTTCAGGTATTCCATTGTCTTTGTATCCCGCCTCCGAGGTCGGAGCACCTGTATTGTGATCTTTGGGGTCGCTAGAATCGTGTAATGTTGTAGAGCCGGAGAGGCTCTTCGGGTCATTAAGTCCAAAAGAGAAGCTTCAGATTTAGTCTCTAGAGCTCTAGCGTCTGAACAACATTGCAAGCCCATTGAAAGAGGCCGGGTCGTCGTTGTGTACACGATGATTTATTAGTTTAGGAGGATGACGAAGGTAATTGAACACAATCTGAATTGCCACCCCTGTGAGCCAAATTTAATCAAAATGGGTAATCTGTCACTTTAAGTGAGTATGGCGAGAAACCGCCGACTTCAGGCTGAAATCAGGTATGGGTTGGGTATGGATCGGGTCGGGTATGGGTCGGAAAATTTACATTAAGCATAAATGGGTCATAAATTGGTTAATTGGTCAATTTGGGTTGACCATTAATAAACAACCCAAACCCGACCCGACCCGACCCACCCGTTTAATAGTTCTAACTTTAGCCTAGATAATAACATGGTTTAATACTACAAAAATCCCAAACCGATACATCTTTGACAAATTTATTACAAATTAATTTTTGATCATCAAAAACTTGAAATCGGTACACCCAATAAATTTAACCTTCATTAGTTTCCATTAAATCGTGCCATCAAATTGCTGAGTTAAATAACACATGGCAAATGACAAGTATACAAGTTTGAGGTTTTTTCACCATCCATTTGTTACAAGGATGTTAATTTAATTTAACATAAAATTTATCATGGGTGTTTCGGTTTGAAATTTTTTATGATAAAAAAAATTAGTTTTTGGTAATTTTGTCACATATGTATTGATTTTGGGATTTTTATAGTAAAAAAAATTAGTTCGAGTAAATTTATTATAAATATATCGATATATGATTTTTCATTGTATTAACTCTACTAATATTGATATTAATTTATGAAACTGGAATTGCGTGAGGTTAAAAACTCAGCCTACGATATTAGTATCCTTCGGGATAACTCGAGGCCAATTAGAAGCCTAATAATCGCCTGTCTCCCGCATGACTCGAACATTGCTGGCTTAAGAGCTGCCTCAATGCCTGCCGGTCAAGAAAAGGTCTAAAAGGACTCAGTTTGATCGAGGCGTGGAGATTGTCTCTGTGAACATGCTTGAGAGTCATGTAAAGCAATACATAGGGAAGCAAGCACAAAATAAAGTCTGCAACAGTCGATTTTAGGAGTGCCGCTCTAAGTAAAATACGGCAGTAATCTCCCTTAAAAACTAACGAACCAAACTCATCCAAGAGACGCGGACGAGGACGAGGGCGAGGGCGAGACCACGTATTCAGCATCTTCAAGGTCACCAGCAGCACGACTCTTTCTGATCCCTCCCTTAAAAACTAATGAACCAAATTCATCCAGGAGAGGCGCCTCAGCTAATTCCTCAGCCATATTATGGCAAGGGCTTTCGGGTCGCTAAGGAGGAGAGGGAGATGGCGAGGGAGGTGCTTAGATATGTCTCAAATTTGAGCCTGAAAATGAAAGTTTCCTAATTTAAGTAGGTTTCCTATTTTGAATAGGGTTCCTGATTGAAAGGTTTTCCTAGTTAGAGAAGGTTTCCTAAAAAGAAAATAAACGAGAGATATGTGACAATTTTATTATACTTGAATTTTATTACAAGAAAATAAAAGATAGCTCAATAAATAAGATAAATAAAAGTGCAATTCTTTTCGTATATCGTATGAGAATTAAAAGTATGCTAAAGATGAATAATTAAATGAACTAAGAAAAAGGGAGAGAAAGCTCACTTTAATGTACTTAACTATGGTCGTGAAGTGGAAAATTACTAAAAAAAAATTAAAACCTATTTAAGCCATTTGCTTTGATGGCTGTACAAGAAAGTTAATACTAGTAACGTGCGTTGGTACTTACTTCTTTCCAATAGATGATATTTATTTCATAGGCAATTACTTCTTGCCAATAAAAAGACGTTTATTTCATAACTGAAAAAGTTACTTGCTCCATGGAGATTTACTTAGCCTAAATATTTTTCTTTAGATATTTAGATTTCGATATGAAAAATCACTAGCTAAGTGAAGAAGTTGCTATAGTACGGGATAATTACAAACTCAATCGTAAGTTTATGATATGGATGTCAATCCAATCCTAAAAATTCAATTTTGTCAATATAGCCCTAAATCTTTACCTGAAATTCAAATGTAATCCCTTCCGACCAATTACCAACGGAATCTTGAGCCCGAATTTGGATTCATTCTAGAAATTTTAAAGTATGGACAGCCTAACATTTCATGTTTGTCCAAACTTTTTAAAGTATTGACAGCCCCTCCCTTTGACATGGTACCGGTGTAAGATGAGCACTATATTTAATTAATCCTATGACTCTAGGTCCTTATTTAATCAACTCCGCCAAGACTTCGGTTGTTCTAATGGTGATGCGTGAACTTCTGGTTAGAGCATACCGTTACTTGATTGCCTTCGATTTAAACAACCGAAGTCAGCACCAATTTCTATCAGCTTGAACTTCTCGGATTGCCGGACGCGGACTCAGCTTTACATTGTTTTGACGGCATTTTAGGTAAATCAAAGGGCAATTGTTTTCACTATACTGCTGTTGGCATACATGTATGTGAAGTTTATAGTTCTTATATGAATAACATGCTCACAGCGAATTTGGCAGAGTCCGACTCTCATCCGATTAGCCTGAAAATATAATATTAGGACAAGATCCACATGTATACAGTTGACCAGATAGTGAGAACTATGGCTGCAAACAAGTATGTCCAGAGGAAGAGCACTGAGCACTCCTCTTGCCCCACGTCAAAGAGCTGGGTCATTGTCCCTGCAAATTTCACAAAACCATCAGCAGCTCTCTTGATAGAATTAGTAGCATGAAAATACTCGGCGAACTAGACCTACTTTGGTTGAATTATACTTACTTTCCACTGTTGAGCTCTCCATCTGTATGTTTTCGAGTGAAAGATTCGTTCTAAATACTCATTCCGCAATCAAGATTTTGTCTATGTTGCTCGATTGAATATGTAGTAGTGCAAGTGACTAGCCGAGATGTGTTTTTACTTCAGAAAAAATGGACAGAGGTACAATAAATCTGCATTGCTTCACATACCGCATCATATGCCCTCTCGGCATGAATCTAATAAAGTAGACTTAAAAGATGGCCTTTTTATCTGACTACCTTTTTCCTCTTCCTTTCTCTTAGGAGAAGTTAGCTAGCCATACTTACCAATATTCATGGCTGGTGGGAGTGTGAACTGAACCATCAAGACATAGTGATAGAATGGGTCCGCTGCCAGAAAACCAAGCTTGCTGGCAGCCTTCATGACTCCGATGCCAATCACCGGAAGTATCACATAATGAACACAAATCACCCCAGCGATAGCCCATGGTCTGATTCTCGAAGAGCGTAAACCTGTGCACGCAAAACAATCGATCAAGGAACTTCAAAAATGTCTGTTTGAGAGAAAATGGATGGTCAAGAAAGTCTTGCCTTGAGTGAGGTTGCCTCCTAAGATAAGTGTGATACAAGGAATAGTCCAAACCCTGCTTCACAGTATATCACTTTAAGGCCAAAATCACTGAAATAAAACTAAGGCTTGCAGAAGTCTCAACTCAGAAGGTTGTTCTTACCCTAGCAGTTGAATAGTGTCCTGTATCACTTGAAGGGGTGCATCCTCACCGATTATGAGGTTCTTCAAGAATGTGATTGCCCCGAGAATGAATCCAACTATCTGTTCCCATAGAGAAAATTGTCACTTCATGTCCTCTAGAAAGAAAACCTTATGCTTCGCAAGCATAATGCTGGAGAATTGGGATGAAACTCACTGCAGCAAGCGTAGGAGGCGACATTTGCTCCTCCAGCACATGTTGAAGAGGTTCTCTAACTTTACTTCAGAATGATGTATTTGACTTATCTGAATCCCCATGTGAAATCTGAAATACAATTGCTCATGACAACAGAGAAACGACAATGTAACTTTTCTTGCACCACAAGTCGATTGGGCAAGAAAAGAATGAGCCTCACAGCTTGTGTTTCTGCACCTTCACTAGCCTTTGTCCATTGCACACTAACAACAGTTCGTTGTTCTCCATCTCTTTTCTTGAGAAGATGCGTTTCTAAACCGGCATTTTGGTGGATGTTAGGTGCCTTTGAGGCGTCCTTGGCTGCTTGAAGCTCTTTATACTTCGAGGATGATGTTTGGATCAGTTGGCATGTTAAGTCCAGATGTAGAAACCACCAAGCTGCTTTGACAACAGAGAAGAAAGTACACTTGAGTCCAATAGCCGCACACCGGAGCATTATAGACCCAATGCAGCTAAAACCAGAAACATGAATTTGAGGCATCATTGTGTTGGGGGAGAACTTGGATACAATAATTCACCACGAGCCAAACACAATCTAGGATCAATTTCTCTCCTGAAACTAAATCAATTGAAATTCTCTTAACCCCCAGCAACACACTAGCAATACATAACCTCACAATATCGAAATGATAAATGGACAAAGCAAATAACGACACCAAGGATTTAACGTGGAAAATCCGATGCGGGAAAAACCACGGACCGTCCAAAACATCCACTAATCACCAATAATAGCAGAATACACAAAGTATTATTCTCTAGTCACAAACTAGAGGCATAACATCAATATTACAATCTTATTTGATCACAATATAGTAAATTTGTAGTAAGAAAACTCTAACCGTAATTAGAGAATTCGGAGGCGGTTCTTGACAAATGAAAACCATTAACTCGTAGCCCTCGGTCTCACGAACAACATACTCAAATTTGAGCCAATTTCGTTAAGTTTGACCTTTGAATCTAGATCACAAAGATTCGACCCTCTCTTCTCCTCCGTGGACTTTCTCCCGGTGGGTCTCTCTCTTTTTCTACTTTTTCTTTTTTTCTCTCCCTTCTATTCTGCACAAAGCAACACCCCTTTTCTTTCTCTCTCTCCTCACTTTGGACACATGCACAAACGCATGAAGGCACCACTTTCTTTTCAACTTCTCTCTCTTCTCTTTTTTAATGCTAGCTGGGCCCCACATGAAGGTGGACCCAGCCAACACATTGATCATGTTGAAGATGGCGAAAATATTTACTAAGAATCCCTGATATGCTTTTACTGAGAAGCCAATTTTCATATGATAAATGATTTAAACATACCGCCATCGAGAAAGATGCGTATGAGAGTCCAGCGGAGAGGCAAGCATTCCAATTGCCAAACGGGCTACTGCCCTCATCACAGACCGCCGGGATTTTTATTTGTATTTATTTGTTTTTGTATTTATTTATTTTTTGTATTTATTTTTCTTATTTTTGTTTTTTATTTGTTTTTTTGTATTTATTTGTTTTTTTATTTTCTTGCGTTTGTTTTTTATTTGTATTTATTTGTTTTTGTATTTATTTGTTTTTGTATTTATTTTTTTTTGTATTTATTTTTCTTATTTTTGTTTTTTATTTGTTTTTTTTTGTATTTATTTTTTTTTTTTTTTTTTTTTTTATTTTCTTGCGTTTTTTTTTTTTTTTTTTTGTATTTATTTGTTTTTTTTGTATTTATTTGTATTTATTTGTTTTTTTTTGTATTTATTTGATTTTTGTATTTATTTGATTTTTGTATTTATTTGTTTTTTTATTTTTTATTTTTTTATTCTTGCTCACGGTCGGCGGCGGCGGGCGGCGGTCGGCGCGGTGGCTCGGGCGGTTGGAGGTGGCCACGCAAGAAGAGAGAAATAAAACAAAATAAAAAGAAAATTTGCTTATTTCAGAAATTGTTCAGGACAAAGAACTTTTTTTGTTTTCGTTTTATTCCCGGCTAACTTTTATTCCTAGGGAATAGAAATCAACTTGCTGGTTACCAAACGGGTTTTTTTTTTTTTTTTTGTTCGGAAACAAAAGAATAGAAATTCTTGGGTGGGGAAGGTTACCATGCACGACTAAGGGCGCGCATGGTAAAATTCTCTACTGGGGAAGAGTTTTTTCCGAAATAGTTCTTTTCTATTTCTATTCAGGGGAACAATTTCTAGCAAAGTTAACCCGTTTGATAACCGCACAAAATTTCTACTTGGAATAGAAAAAAGAATAGAAATGCGTTTGGTAACGCAACGATTCTTTTTTGTATTTATTTATTTTTTATTTGTTCCTTTTTATTTGTTTTTTTATTCTTTTTTGTATTTATGTGTATTTATTTGTTTTTTATTCTTTTTTTTGTATTTATTTGTTTTTTATTTATTTGTATTTTTTTTGTATTTATTTGTTTTTTTTATTTTCTTGCATTTTTTTATTTGTATTTATTTGTTTTTGTATTTATTTATTTTTTGTATTTATTTTTCTTATTTTTGTTTTTTATTTGTTTTTTATTTTTTTTTTGTTTTTTTATTTTCTTGCGTTTGTTTTTTATTTGTATTTATTTGTTTTTGTATTTTTTTTTTGTATTTATTTTTCTTATTTTTGTTTTTTATTTGTTTTTTTTGTATTTATTTTTTTTTTTTTTTTTTTTTTTTTTTATTTTCTTGCGTTTTTTTTTTTTTTGTATTTTTTTTTTTTTTGTATTTATTTGTATTTATTTGTTTTTTTGTATTTATTTGATTTTTGTATTTATTTGTTTTTTTATTTTTTATTTTTTTATTCTTGCTCACGGATTCGGCGGCTGCGGGCGGCGGTCGGCGGTGGCTCGGGCGGTTGGAGGTGGCCACGGCAAGAGAGAAATAAAACAAAAATAAAAAAGAAAATTTGCTTATTTCTAGAAATTGTTCCTCAGGACAAGAAGTAACTTTTTTTGTTTTTCGTTTTATTCATTTAACTTTTCTATTCCGGGGAATAGAAATCAACTTGCTACGTTACCAAAGGGTTTTACGTTTCTTTTTTTGTTCTAACAAAAGAATAGTAAATTTTCTTTAGGGCGTTAGGTTAAAGCACCTAAGTAAACGATAACAACCCAATTTGTCTTTTCAATTCATCTGAAACGACGATGCGGTCGTCATATTTCTTAAGACAGGAATACCTGTTGAACAAAGCCACGATGATCAGACCTTCTAGGTGAGTCATCGGTTTCAATACTTTTGCGAGTATCCATCCAAGAACCCCTCCAACGAGGAAGGAAATTCCAATGTCAATGGGCATAAACTACCTGGCAACAAAATTCGAACGGTTCAGAGCACATAAAAAGACCAAACGGATCAAGAACTTTGTAGGCTCCACAAATGGCTCAACAAAGCATGACAAAACAAAATATAATATGCAGCTTCTACGTTTATAGGAATGGAATGAGGACATAATTTGCTAGTAGAGAGAAAATGCAAAAATTGGCTTACCATGAGATTATATCCTGAAGAGTAACTGTCTTGGTCAGGCTGGTGAAAATTAGCGACGGCGTGAAGGCGATGAACACTATCTGCATTCAGCAGAGAAATCACCTGACAATGAAACATCCCAGAACACGAGCTACCGCTTAACTCTTCCAACTGCTAAACCAAATAGCATCTATGCTAGTTTACACTGGGTTTTTTCAGCTTTTTACCTTGTTCAGGACCTTCCTAGTATCCGCAGGGAGAAGATTGCAGCGACCAGTCGCCATGAAAGCTCCCATCACACAAATGATGAGAACTTGCAGAACCGGCATTGAAGCCACTTCAAACAATGACCAGAAAACCATCTCTTCTCCCCCCCTCCCTCAAACTTGCTGATACTTGACACCAGTGTTGAGCCCTCAGGTTCTTGCTTCTGGTAATTGTTTGGCCTGGCCTTTCATGTACAAGTGAACCACCATTGATCCTTGTCCAAGAGCAGAAAGGCTTAACTGGTTTGAAACTGAGCAAATGGTCCAAGAGTTTTACTTGGCAACAATATGCTTCAAGAGATAATGTGAGGCCGAACATGCTTAGCTAGGTATAAAATGGATCAATCATCACTTCCTTTGTCTGTGCTTAGAGTCCGGACAAAGCGGTCAAGACCCAAGAGTCAACATTCCCTCCCACTTTTTGGCTTCGGATAGATGTACTTCATCCACGGTAAACGAAGATGCAACTGTGTCTGAGTACCAATGCAATCACTCTACTACTAAAATGATAATCTAGGTTGATTTTGTCTTGCGAAAAATTGTCCACGACATATCATCCTACTACAGCTTTTTTCATCAATAAGCGGTCGCTACTTGTACATCGTATACTATCTAGAAATTTGTGAGATCGCTGCCGAAGGATGGGTGCGTAGGTAATAAGCGGACGGTCAGGACAGGACATGCTTCGTGTATATCATATGAGGTTGGTTAATGTCATAGTCCAAGCCGAAGTTGCAGAGGCTAGGATCACCATTCCCGATGTGTTCATCGTCCGCGAATTTGCCCCGACCTTTGTCGTTCAAGAGACAGGAGTCTTTAAATATTCCTCATTGGACCCAATTTCACGCAGAAATCTTCGTATTGGGTCTAAGGACGAGACATACTCGAATGCCAGTAAGTCGGAGACGACTTGTCCGGCTCGTGGATAGGGCCCAATGGGCCGTCAAGCCTTTACTGGATGTCTCTGTCCAATATTTTAAATATATAAAATAAAAATAAAAATCTTGATGGAGTGGTTTAGTCACGGATTACGCGTTATCACGAAAGTGATTACGCGTTTATCGTAAAAGAAGTACCAGGTTATGTCGTTTCATGCGATATGGCCTTTGATCCTGATTGCTCTCGTCCTTCTGGCCAATTCGACGTGGACGTGGCGGGTCCCTCCACGTTCGCTAGGTCATCATTTTTCCACTTATAATCGATGTTCCCTTGTCCGCTGGCTCAACATTTCGCCTGGTGGACCCCACCCGGTTCAATTATTTCCCTCCCAAAAGTCCAAAAAAAAAAAAAAGGACTCTGTGGTGATTTCGTTGGGTAAAAATTTGCAGACCTCTTCAATCAAATCTCGTTATAAATCTAAAAATTCAACAAAAGAAAAAAATTAAGCCATCTATGGGGAGAAGAGATATGTAAGTAAAGAATTCTTTGCTTTTTTTTTTTTTTTAAAGTCTTTTTACCTTTTTTTTTTTTATTATTTGAAACTGTGTTTTGTAATTTGTAAGAATACGGCACTTATTCAAAATTACCCTCTTATTTTTCCTATCCTTTTTCCGGCGAAAGAAGAAATGTAATGCGTTGAACTTCTAAAGCACCACTTTTTAAAATTGACATGTTACGTGGAAAAACAAATAATGATTTCTTACCTTTGAATATAATAAAAAAAAATCATTGTCCTTTGACTCAGTAAATTTGAAAATGGACAAATTGCATTGAGATGAACATCACTTTTTTTTTTTTTTTTTGGGTCGGTGAGATGAACATCACTTAAAAAAATCAGTTAAAAAAATCACAACATGCGGAAAAATAAAGTGTAACAAGGGATGTTCCCACATGTTATGTTTACACGGAAAATCTTGCTGTGCCCTCAGGTGGCGGTGGTACAATGAAACGGACCGTCTCATGTCATATCAAGGGTTACCAACTACTTATTAAAATATAATTTTTGATGACCACATTAAATTAAGAAGAAAATGAAAGAGAGTAAAAGAAGACTTTAGACTCTTTGCAACTCGATTCTAACTCCAGCCTTGATGTGGACTCTCCCCTACCCGTTAGCTGCGTGCACACTGACAATGTGAATTGATGAAAAGGCGGACATCGTCAACGCGTGCTTCTTCATGTTCATACCAAAGTATGAAATCGTTTCATTTTCTCGAGTCAGTAGCAACATGAAAAAAGAATCTATTTTCGTAGATATTGTGTACCCTTTTTACGGTCAGTCAGCAATGTGTTCGGTGAATCAGAATGCGTCGAGCTCGATCTCTTTAAAAAATGAGCATCAGAGATAGAATATGACGATTTTAGCAATGATCTGGCGACGTTCGAACTGGATTTCGTGCGCCTCGATTGGTCCACTTGACCCAGGCAATCCTGAAGACGAGCTCCTCTCGCGTCACCCTAATGTAATTGGGATTTTACTTGTGAAATGCTCATAACAAAACTTGAATCTAAGATCAAGAGAAAAAATATAGGAGCAAACTCGCTTGTCGTTTGAGTAGAGCATGAATGTAATCGCGCACCATGTCGAGTGAACAACGGAGGAAGGCGTACCGGGACTAATTTAGACCTCTGAAAATATAGATTAAGAAGACTCATGTCGGCTTTACATCGAAAGGAGCAAGTGGACGGTGAAGAAACCTCGTCTCCGGACATGCTCATGCGATAACACGCCGGAAAGTCTATGTGGACACCAAAAAAATAATAATCAAATACGGCCCCATCGTCACGTTCAGCCTGATGACCATTACTTATATATTTCCCACCTTAACGCCCACATCATTGGCTAATTATTGTATTTAAAGATTAAAAAAAAAAAAGGCACTTTCAGGTCTCCCAAAACCCTTTAATTTATTATTTTTATTTAACGAACGCGTCTCATTCCACTTTTTCTAATATCATAAAATATACTCAAAAGTGCGTGATAACCAAAATTTACGTTAGAAATGATTTTTATTCCGCACCAATTTAAGACGTAAAACTTTGTTTGATAACTTATCAAGTTCTTTACTATTTCTGGAATAGGTTTACATTCGAGAAATAGAAATGGAGAAGAAATCAATTTCTATTTCTCCCAACCCTAATTTTAAAATGAAATTTATTCGAATAAATAAAATGATATTTATTTTTAAGGATATTTTTATTTTAAAATAAAATGATATTCTTATTTTATTTTTATGATTTATTTATTTATTTTTGTTAATAAATCATTTTTATTTTTATTTTTTATATTAAAGGTCGCCGTTCCGCCGCCGGTCCAGAAAGGAAGAAATTTTGTATCGTTATCAAACGAATTTCTATTTTTAGAGTAGAAATTTTAAGCGTCGTTATCAAATGGTTATTTTCGCTTAAAACTCTTACAGAAATAGAAATAGAAAATATATTTACGTTCCATAAACTATTTACTGGAGCACCGAATTTTTGTCATCTTTGCACCCATTCCATTACGGGACAAAAACACTTTGGAACGACTATATAGATAAATGAATGTCGCTTTTATAATAAAAATTAGATTCTTCAATAATTGACATTTCTTAAATAGTGAGCAACGTTGGCTAAATTAACATTTATAATCGTATATATAATGTCATTCGAAGTTCTCATTAAATTGTGATTAATAATTACTCACGAAAAGAATTAGCACCATAACATCGATAATGAGATTGAAGTGATTACGAGTTTTCTAAGGTATAAAAATCTACTTGTTTCTTAAATTGGACTTTAAGTATATTTCTAAGGGGAAATTATCTAGTCACTTTTAAACTTATTTCATGGATGCCAATTCGGTCATATACCATTTTAAACATTTGTGCCAATTTCAATATAGTCTTTTGGCCAATTTTCTCTAGAAACCGCCGATGTTGTGTGTGTCACATAAAGCAGCGGCCATTCACTTCGACATTGACAAAAATGATTATATTGAAATTTCACGCAAAAATTTTTAATTGAATTATTAGAACTAAAAATTTAAAATCAAATTGACATCCGTTTAACAAGTTTATGATGGGTAATTTTTCCAATCTTTAAGGATGAACTTGAAAATGAAACTGAAGTGAAAAAGGACAGTTTAAGCCTTGTAAAAGGGACATGTAAAGGGATTGATGATGAAAAATAAGATAATGATCAATGACTGACCATGTGTATACATTAGTTGAAATCCGGGGACATTGATTCAGAAGTATAAGATTATACAATCTTAATATTTTTTTTAAGTCATATATAAGTACACCCGTGACTTATATTCTCACCAACTAATGTGGCTAAGATAAAAATAAATTATAAATAAAATAACACACTTTTCAACATCTGAAGCAATTAGAAAAGCGATAGAGAGAGAGAGAGAGAGAGAGAGAGAGAGAGAGTCTGGTCATAAACCACGCGCTCCTCTAATTACGGAAAACTATTCGACCAAAAAAAAGGAAATCCGAACAACGACAAATTCTCTCTGTCCGACCCCCCAACGTTGGGAGTACCTAATCGTAACAGGGAAATTATAAAGCCAAGTACTAAAAAAATAAAATAAAATAAAATAAAGCCAAATTAGCTATTATTAGAGGTAAAATCATAACATATAATGATGCGTTTGTTTTATTGAAAATTTACTGATCGAGGAAAATATAATCAATGAATTTTTTTTTACAAAGAAATGATTAATCTTCATTTATTTGATAGTTTAGAGAGAATGATTTTCTCCTTGTCAAAAAGGGAAGTTGTTTCTTCCAATCTAAGCTTGCCATTTTTGGTTCATATAATATGTTTTACTTCATCCAAACATCGGAAAGTTGGCAACCAACTTTTTTACAAATGAAAAGATTGACAAGTTGACAATCCATGCCATTATCAATTTAGAAACAATCTTACTTTTCTTCCCCGTATTTTAACACTCTTTTCAATCCGATTATGATACTTTCAATTTATGTGATTAAGTCATTCCACCTTTACAAATAATCAAGCTCATTTGACACCCAGGATGGGCCAAATCCAACGACATGATCGTCGAGCGACAACATATTGTCAGTGTGACTATGGACAAAACTTTTCAAAATGTTGATGTCTACCTAAGCATCCATATGGACTAAACTTTATCAACATTATACTTCAACTTTATCTATATTCACTAAATCTTTCCACGCATATTCATGTGTGTGTGTGTTTGTATATTTTATCCACACTATACTCTGGCATGGTTCAATTCCATGTCACCCTAATTTAGTATGATATGGTATTGGGAAGACTTTGATTAGAAAATTGTAAAATTAAAACAAATTGATTAGATAAATCTAAAGTACACGGACTTGATTAGGAAACATGTGATAGTACATATACAAATACGAAACAAAAAAGAAAAACTCATTATCTTTAGTGACAGATGTAGACTCGATATGTCGGAACAATATACACAAGTATAAATAGCAAGATTCAAATCGAACTCTATGAAAAATGATTAATGCCATTCAACATCCCAAATTAGTACTCAAGACATATTTCGTCTCACATAAAATATCAAACCGGCACTGCCAGCTCATATATTTCCTCGGTCAGCATTCAGTCCCATGTTCACATCGTCTCATTGACACATACACATCTTAGATGGGGTACTAGACGAAATGTTAACGGAAGCAGATTTAGATCAAGAGTATTAATTTTGGATTCACGTATCTCATGTTTGGCGCCGAGATTGATTCCGTCGATATTATTATAAACAAGAACACTGCAATTTTTTCCGCAATCCTGGAGATTCTTTCCGTTAGTTCCGACCGCACCCGAGACGGAACGCGCGCGTCGGCGCAACGCCCGATGGACGATAGCGCCAGGCGGATTCCTTAATTGACGGTCGGTCGTGGACGGTGGAAACGCCCACGAGTTGACTAATCAGTACGATGATCCCACACTATTCAAAAATCGAAATAAAAAGAAAAGAAAACGAGACGCAAAAAAGAAATTATAAAAAAATTACCACTAGCGCTTCCTTTCATTCAAGGCGATCGAATAATTTAATAATGACACATGAAAAGGCAACGTCCGCAAATTTAATAAATGCTCGAAATCCCAGATCGGATCTCCCGATCTCTCGCCACGTTTCCGAATTTTTTTTTTACATTTTGCAATAGACGGCACACGAATTTATCTGATAAACAATGTCATAGACTCGTGCTTTTCTTAATGGAAAAAAGCTATACAAATTTCAAACTTTATTTAACATAATACATTTACCTCATACTTTTTTTGTGACAAAAAAAATCTCAAATTTATATATACACACGACATATTTACTCTAAATTTATATAATATGACATATTTACTTTAGACTTCTTCTTGTGATATAAAAAATCTCAAATTTATAATATAAGTTTGATTTTTTTTTTTTTTTTTGGCTTTTTACCTTTCTTGATCTGCCTCTATCCGTAGCATAAAATGAGCCGACAAGCGAGGTACCTAAAACACGGTCTTAGACAAAGACCCAGCGATCACGAAGAATCCGTAGGTCGATGTCGAGAGAGAGAGAGAGAATCCGGCAACCCCGCCGCGTCGAGAACACGACCCAAGCGAGCCGATGTGTATCATCATCATCCTCACTTTCACATTATCTGTCAGGAATTCAGTGGCATATAGCCAAACCTGGAAAGCCTTTCTTTTTTCCTTTTCTTGAGTCTTGACTCCCTGCTTCCACCTTCCTCCATTCATTCCCACCTACTGGCCAATATACAGTAGCTTTGGTGCAGAGCTGAGAGCTCCCCATTTTTTCTTTTCACTAGTGAATGCATATAAATAAGGATTAAATGCGCGTGTTTTTATTTGGAAGCATTCTCCTAGACCTTTAATACCCATAAAGAGTCTTTCCTTCTCCATAGAAACCTTCAGAGGACTTCTCTCTCTCTCTCTCTCTGTCTCTTTCTCTCTTTCTCTGTGGGCTCTTCTGGCTTTGAGAGATACAGGGACGGAAGAATGGCGACGGAGAGCAGCGGTTCGCAGAGCAGGGAGCTCGATCAGACTCCGACGTGGGCCGTTGCTGGCGTTTGTGCTCTTATCATCATGATTTCCATTGCGTTAGAGAAACTCCTTCATAAAGTTGGAACGGTATACGGCTTCATCTGTGCTTCGATGCTTCCTTTACTTTTTTGTCTTTTGTGTACGGGGGTGAAATTAATTCTGTTGGTGGGTACGTTTCTTGAAGGTTTTTTCTTTTTGTTCTTCTAGCTGTTTTTCCTACATGGGTTTCTCTCGATGCATGCGTTTCTTGGAGCAAGATTTCTGATTTTCTTGGGCTTGAATGAACCCAGCAGACATGCCCGTGAAAAAAAAATAGTTCTTCAAGATTGTGAAAGTGAAGTTTGAGTAAAATTTTTAGTTCTGTTGCAGTGGCCTGTTCACGATCTCGAGCTTCTTGTTTTTTTTTTATGAAGCTGACACTTCAACAGCTTGCGCTAATTCTGAAGTTCCAACGCTCGCTAAGATGTTGTTGCTCTGTTCGGCTGAAGGATACGTCACTTTATGTGTAATTCGTTTGTTTTTGGAATTTCAGTGGCTTTCTCAAAGGCATAAAATGGCTTTGTACGAGGCTCTGGAGAAAATAAAAAATGGTAAGAATGAGATTTTCATAGTTGATTAGTAAATTAAATGTGAGTCTGATGATGCTTCTTCTAATAAGATATCTTGTGAGTATCGGTGATTCCTACGTTTTTGGTTTAACGTTGGTGTTGTTACTGCAGAGCTGATGATTCTAGGCTTCATTTCGTTGCTTCTGACGTTTGGGCAGAGCTACATTGCCAAAATATGTGTCCCAACAAGCGTAGCCGAAACGATGCTGCCGTGTGAGAAAAAATCGACATCAACTACGACTGAAGATAGACGGCGGAGACTTTTATGGAATGAAAGGAGATCTTTGGCGGCTGGTAGCTATGCTACTAATTGCACATCGGTAAGTGCATGCATTGCTGTTTTAGCTACTTTCAAGGGAAAAGGGTAGATCTTGAGTTGCTTGATTTCAGTATTCATCTTCTTTATTCACGAAATGGCACACAGCCGGTGCCATGGCGAATCTGGATGCAGGAGGAGTGAGGGGCATGTCTCGGGGTCGACAGTTAATACTCATTGTTTTCTTGAGAATCCCTATGAAACATCTTCTATTTCATTCATTTATAACTGATTGTCTACGAAAGGAAAGCTATATTCGTAATTCCTTGAATTTCATGATTCAACCATGTGAAGATTATTATGTTGATAAAAATCTGCATTTAAATGATATCTTTTTCTTTCCAAACAAAGCTCAGGACAGGGTTTTGTAACTTAAGTGATAATGATTGTCACTTTGTGCTCGAATATCTGTTGATTTCTATTTGGTATGAAGTTCTCCAAGTCCTTTTTCTCCAAACAAATGTGAAGCAAACGAATTTATATTGCTATTGCTTTACCATCTCCACTGCCATAATGCCTTGTCCTAATCTTTTCAAATTAGGCACTTCATTCTTTTCGTCAATTTTTAGTTCAAGGAAGTTCAGTAGTCTTGAGAAGTCTCATTAATGATTCCTTAAGCTTAATGATCTGTCTAATTCTGCTCAACAGGGAACCCCGTTGATATCTGTCAATGGATTGCATCAGTTACACATCCTCATATTCTTCCTAGCCTTCTTTTCATGTGTTGTACAGTGCTATTACCATGATGCTTGGAAGGCTAAAGGTATGGATGCCCCCTCTGTCATGGTGACTCAAGTAATCTGGTTGACTAATATGTCATGATGCAAACAAAAAGCTCCTAGACTGCTATGATTCACATGATCAGAAGTTCTTGACTTCTCCGGTTCGCATGGTCATTTATATCAAAATTTGAATTGGGACCATTAGACGGCAATTGCTCAGATGGCTTCAACCCCCAATACAATATTCAAGCAACATCGGTGCAATGTGGATATTGCTAATGCAGTGGCATGTGAGGAGAAAAATATAATTTATAAGTCCTTGGAATTATCCTGTTCTTCCATGCATTGTCTTCTAGGAGAAAAGATAATTGTGAAGAAGGTTTGGAGAATAAAATAAGCTGAACTAGATTGTTTGCAGCGGTAGGAACACGAAATCATTGCTTGACATCAATGAATTGAATGACCTAACTTTTTCGAACCAGTGGTTTTTCTCTAGGCACTTAATTCACTTAGTAACTTGACCCTGTAGCCTTATTTTTGAAAGCGCCACTAGTATTCTCTTCATTGTAATTTTGATGCTGTCAAGTTAAACCACCCGGAGTTGTGCTCTCGATTTTGAGCAATCACTTTGTATGATAATAATAAATTGCCAAATGTCGCTGAAACATTGGATAGATTCGTGGCTGGAAGCAATGGGAACAAGAAACCTCATCTCACGACTATGAGTTCTCCACTGGTACGGTAATCACTATTCATGACAATGAGAACAATTCAACACGACTAGTTACACCTTGAGTAGCAATGAGCTGCTATTAGAGCTAATATAATATGTTTCCATGATGCAGATCCTTCCAGATTCAGACTCACTCACGAAACATCATTTGTTAGAGTTCATTCCAGCTTTTGGACAAGGATACCTTTCTTCTTCTATGTTGTGAGTAACGCATCTTGCTCCACATACATAATTTCTCAAAGCGAAGCTGCAAAGACATGATATACAGTGGTTTTGCATTTCAAACCACCTTCAATTTAACCACTCAAGGTGCTCAGAGGAACATAGTAAATTTAGTATGATCTGAGCAACTTGTGTGTTTGGTTTCATTTTCGCTGTTACAATGATATAAGAGGTCAAATAGGGAGATATGTCCAGCAGGTCAGCATGTCTACGGTGCAGCTCATAATATGAATGGGACGACTAAATAGAGGTTGATATTAAACACTGGCCACCTTTACTAGTCATATGCATGCACCATTTACCACCCAAGCAACATGCATTTAAGAATGGTGCCTGTATAGTTAGCTTTTGGCCCAACTTTTGGGTGGACTACCACATTCCAAAGTTGGGCCAAAGACTAAATATCGAAGGATAAACAAAGCATTCCCCGAGCCATGTAAAAAGAGAACTAAATTCTGGCCAAAAAAGAAATGGGAGAATTAATAAAGAACTCAAGGCTTCTGGAGAAATCGATATGCTGAAAAGCTTCGACCCTTGCAGCAGGCAAGGAGACCAAAATTTTTTTTCGAAATCTCCGTGTTCCAGGTTTCATACATTTCGTGTGTGTGGTGGAGCCTGAAATTTCTCCAACATCTTCTGTTGCAGGGATGTTTCTTTCGGCAGTTTTTCAGGTCGGTTCATAAGACAGACTACTTGACATTGCGAAATGGGTTCATCGCTGTGAGTCTTTGGCCTCAAATGGACATTCCTTGTGACTTTTAAAATAAGTACTCTTGACCATGCTATGCATGAACAGGTCCATATAGCTCCAGGGAGTAAATTTAATTTCCAGAAATACATCAAACGATCACTAGAGGATGACTTCAAGTTTGTGGTTGGAGTAAGGTAATGACCTGCCTGGCTTTGTAATTCTGTTTGTGGAAATCCACACTAATAGAAGTTTTGAAGAAGAAGCCATATTCTTACATTAGCTCTTCCTTTTCTTGCCAGTCCTGTGCTGTGGGCTTCCTTTGTAATATTTTGCTTCTCAATGTTAATGGTGAGTCCTTTTTATTCAGTGAAAGGTTTTTAGTATATTCTTCATCTTTTTCTAAATTCGAGAGTGATATGACCAAATTTATTCTCATATGAATTTCAGGATGGCATGCACTGTTTTGGGCTTCATTGATCCCACTAATTGTAAGAGATAAGATCTTCTTTGTGGTTTATACTATCTGAGTCAGCTTGGAGACTACATCTCACGACCATATAAATAACTGCAGATAATATTAGCCATCGGAACGGAGCTTCAAGCAGTTTTGACAAAGATGGCTCTGGAAATCACTGACAGGCATGCGGTTGTTCAAGGGATTCCTCTAGTACAAGGCTCGGATAGATACTTCTGGTTTGGCTCGGCCTCATCTAGTTCTTCATTTTATCCATTTCGCTTTGTTTCAGGTATTTATGCTTACCTCTTTTCACTTGTCAGATTATATTTGGAATAACAAAACTAATAGATCCGATGCAATGTTCTCTCTAAACTCTTTTTCCAAAAGCAATTTAATGTAAACTCTTGGTTGCTTAAAGTTTTCTTTTGGAAGAAGCATGGTGAGGCAGCATATTATGATTTGTTAAGAGTCTGAAACTATGGACCGAGACTACACTAAGGAACAAGGAAGCTTGACTGAGCAAGAGTCAAGGAATAGGAGGTGGGGGCTTTTTGAAAACTTTTTTTGTCTAGTAAATGTAATGCATTTTTATTTTCTAATTTTTATTTAGAGAGAGGGGGCTTCAAGTTCTTTAGGGAAACAAACAATCTGCAGCTTTTTTTCTATAGGTGCTACTCTAAGGATAAGCATGCAGATATAATTATACATTAACTTGATTTGCTTATAATTTTTCACTAAACTCTTGATTTTGGTGCAGAATGCATTTCAAATCACATATTTTCTGTGGATTTGGGTAATGACCTGATCTTCACAAGCTTCCTTGTACACTCACAAAATCATCTTTGGTCATCTCAATTCTAATAAAAGTTTCTCTTCCTCTGTAGTACTATTCGGCTGGGATACTTGCTTCCATGACAATGTAAAAGCTTGCAATCGTGAAGGTTGCTCTAGGGTAAGCTTCGTTGATCCGATGTTTCTTCT